>CAUYQU010067581.1:0-23039 GCA_963574635.1 Cheracebus regulus | reverse complement strand
TGATAAAACAGACTTTAAAACAACAAAGAACACAAGAAACAGAGGGACATTACATGGTGGTGAAAGGATCAATGCAACAAGAAGAGCTAACGATCCTAAATATATATGCACCCATTACAGGAGCACCCAGATACATAGGGCAAGTTCTTAATGACTTACAGAGAGACTTGGACTCCCACACAATAATAGTGGGAGACTTTAACATTACACTGTCAATATTACACAGATCAATGAGATAGAAAATTGACGGGGCTGTCCAGGACTTCAGCTCAGATCTGGAACAACTAGACTTAACAAATATTTACAGAACTCTCCTCCCACAAATCCACAAAACATACATTTTTCTCAGTTTCACATTATACCTATTTTAAAAGTGACCACATGGTTGGAAGTAGATCACTCCCCAGCAACTGCATAGCATTTCACAGATTTAAATAAAATATTGGTTGGCTGCTTATTTGTTATTTTCATCCCCTATTCCTTCCTGTCTCCATTGCTAAGCACAATTATTGGCATAAAAGAGGTTTTTAATACTCATTTTTAGAGTGCATTCTAGCCGGGGCAATAAAACAAGAATCCCATTCTCTCTCCCTCTTTCTCTTCCTCTTTATTTCTCTCATCCTTTTTTTCTTTCTTTTGCTGTTTCTTTCTTTCTCCTTTTCTCTCTTTTTCTAAAAAACAAAAAAAAGAAAGTTTGATTTCCTGTATAGAGAGTTTAGTATGCTGTGTAATGGGAGATCACATTGCTTAGTGTGTGATAGAAGCTTGGGTGTAATAGAAGCTTAGATATGATGGAAGCTGTTGTGGAATCCCCCTGCAGAGTCAAAGTCTGTCACATTGTAACTCCACACTGTCAAAAGCAATGATATCCTGATGTTTGTCTGATTTAATTACATTACAGACAACCTCCTAGGAAAGACAACTTCAGAACTTCAGAGAGGCAAACAGGTGATGAGATGTGTGTCCCCTTTGAATGCTGCACCCACCACATAGCATGATTGTAAATACTTAGTTTTCTTGAAATAACAATTTTGAAGGAGGAGTTCCATGGGGAGGTGAAATGGATACAATGATCATTTAACTTTTTCTATGGTTCTTGGGCCTGAAAACTGGGAACACCTCTATGTTCCTGGAAATTGAGAAAAAAAAAAAGGTGAATCGGAAGAGCTCATATATTCCGACTACTCTGAGTCAAATCAGTAACATAAACATTTGATAATCATTTTTGAAATAAACGGACGAACGTTTTTGACATTTTGTAAAACAATGCTTTTCCCAAACTGTATTTTGAGCTCTCAGGATGTATATCCTGTTTTCTTGCATTTTCACCACCAGATGGCAGTGATAACCTATTCATTCATTTCTTATTTTTTTTAAAAAATCATTCTCTTGCTTAATGTTATTCTAGAAATGAACAACTGGCTCTAAGTTAAAAGTGATGGTCACAATTTTCACTCTATTTTCTACGACAATTCAGCATACTAGAGTCATAGTTCCCTTGTGCAAAGAAGGAAAAAAGTGCATGGAGGCAAGCACCAGAAATACTGGGATCTTGTATGAGAAAGCCACTAAGTAATAAATGACTCTGGTACATTGTAAAAGACTCTCTTGGGTTGTGTATATTAAAAGTGTATATAAAACTCCATGTGTGTTTGTGTGTGTGTGAGAGAGAGGTCTTTGGGTTTGTGGTACAGGTCGTATACATGTGACTTCAAAAAAAAATCCCCTGCCACAAGCTACCCTTGTCACATTCTAGGCTTGACCCCATTAAGGGTGAAAGAGTGAGATTATCAAAAAATAAAGTGGGCTGTCACACAGCACAGATGTACATGACCTCTGTCTCTACTACACTTAATGATCATTTCTTACTCAGTTTGTCTTAATATGGCATATTTCATTTTTCAGATATTTTCTGCAATTAAATTTTCTCATTCAACTATTCTGGATTTACAAGTACATGTTTTAGCTTGGGAAGCAAAACTTTTTGTTTAAGTTTTTTTGTTTCTTAAAAATAGCATGAAAATCTTCTAAAGATTGGGGAGGAAACCCCTGTAATTATACTAAACAAAAGGGCTACTTAGACATACTTCTTTCAGCTTGGCTTGATGGGGCTCTCTTTAAATGAAACATTCACATGCAAAATTCAAGAGACCAGGAAAAATAGCATGAAATGGATAGCTTTTTGTTCATTGTTTTTTAGTTAGGATTATCAAGACCGTTTTTTAAATATCTTGGAGTGATCAGTTGATCTGGTTTTAGTTTCAGCTGAAAAGGACAATTTTCTGGGCTCCTTCAGTTAACAAAGATGGGATCACAGACTAGGCAACACAGGTTTCATCAGTGAGAAACGATGGAAAAGAAAAGAGGTCTTATCATTATAATCAAGAGGGCTGAATTTGATCGTGCACTTTCACAGGCCACACATATGGATGCGGGCATATTTTTAATCTATAAAATGGGGGAAATAACACCGACATGGGGTTCATTGAGATGAAGTCTATGATCTTCTGGCATGCACGCAATATTCAATAGAGAGTTATCTTTTTCAGTCTACCCCCTGTATAAAAGTAGGTTGATTCTGGCTTAAGTTACAAAGAGGAAAAGCTGTGTCTTCCACATTTGTTGCTTCCAGAAGTTTACTCTGTAAACATCCACTTCCATGCCTTTCTTTGGTCTGGAGTTTTCCTAATAATAAGCTAATGGGGAAAATAATTTTTTGTTCTTAGCCTTTTTACAGCCCTTTAAAATACCTCCATGGGCATCTACAAGTTAAGCTTCTTTTCTTAATTGAATAAGAAACCGCATTACAAATTAATGCAACATAGTGAAGATTAAATAAGGTAATTAACAGGTCAGTACTTTGAAGGAACATTATATTCTGCTATAGGACTGGAAGAATGTAAAAGCATGCTTTAATATGGAAGGTGTCTAAAGGCTTATGTCTTAAAGGTGCCTCTAAGATCCATCTCTATTAAAGAGCTTCAAACTATGACACATATTTCTGAGCAGATATGGTAATCAGCCTTTATGTTCTGGAATAACACAGATTTCCGAAGGCAGACAACATTCAGTCTTTCCTACAGTTTCAACATTGACTGATTGATACTTTATTTTCAAATAACTTTATCCTTTATTTTTGAAATAGAGGATAATGTTCCCATGGAATCTTGCCATCCTGAAGGAATAACTTGTGTTTTAAAAATTTGCTTGGGGACATTTGTGGTATTTAGGAACTCAAAAACCACATGGCACTTTGACAAACCTGTGCAATCAAACCGTACATGTTCAATGAAAGCTTTGGGTTGTCTTATTCTAGAATGTTAAATGCTCAATAGTTTCCTGACCCTGATGTGGTCAAGTTGGATAATTTTTCATGTGGGGAGTAGTAATCACTTTTTATCTTGTGGTGATGGTACAGGAATTTCCTTTTATAGGAAATCTTCCCTTCCATCCAGGAGTTTCCCAATGCTAATGTTGGATGAGAAGCTCTGAAATCCAGTGAAGAAGCCAAAATGCAGTACGATTCTTCCCTAGCAGCGAAAAGGGGAATACCTTAATACCTTCAGAATGAAGCATTAAGCATCCTGTTTAGTAATATAAATTGTATTTATTGGCTGAACTTTGTTTCTGCAAAGTTAGAAATCCTCCCCACCCCATATTTCGATATATATAGCCTAAGGCTGGAACAATACTGTTTGTTTTAGAAAGGTGTGTAGATACTTCCCTCCCCCAAGAATTTATTCACAGGAGATGAGAAGCTGAGACTCTACTATAGCTGATGATGCAAAGACTGATCATCATTTTATGAAGGAAGCCAGAGAAATGAGATAGGCTGGGCCTAGTAGAAAAGAACCTGAAAATCTGTCCTTCGCAAGGAATTATGTGCAGTTGACGCTTGTGATTGTCTTGTCCGGAGCATGTAGCCAGAAGACTCCTGTGGGAACAGATGCACAAGGCAGAAATTACTGAGAGATATGAATGCAAGCACACATACATGTATACCATGTGCATGTCCATATGTGCATACAAAATAGTTCATCAGATCATACTGATATATTTCCAATTAAAATTTGGGGGTAGAGATGTGTGTGTCAGGGGAGTATTTTTACTTAAACTACAACTACTTTCTTCTGTATCAACAATCTTGGTTCTTATAAATGCAGGAGATAATAAAATTAGAATTTCCCATAATTATTACTTTATCCTGTGTTACAAACATAATAGTCTTAAAATAACCATAATAAAATCTCCACCATGAAAAATTACTGAGAACTGTTAAAATATATTTTGCATATGTTCCACCCATTATATCCTTTTTTTTATAACTTCACTACTTTGCTTAAATATAAAGCCATTTTTGGGAGGCCGAGGCGGGTGGATCACCTGAGATTGGGAGTTCAAGACCAGCCTGACCAACATGGAGAAGCCCCATCTCTGCTAAAAATACAAAATTAGCTGGGAGTGGTGGGGCATGCCTCTAATCCCAGCTCCTTCAGAGGCTGAGGCAGGAGAATCGCTTCCGAGAGGTGGAGGTCGCAATGATTGCCCCATTGCACTCCAGACTGGGCAACAAGAGTGAAACTCTGTCTCAAAATATATATATAAATTATATATTATGCTCTCCTCCTTTAATCAATAATTTTGTACTCATTTTGGTTGTCTAAAGTAACTTCTGTAGTAGATTCCTAAGGAGGAAAATAGAAACAACATTCCCTCAGTTTTTGCATATTGATAAAAATTCATCTGTGCCCTTTATACTTGAAGGTAAGTTTTGTTGGATATAAAATCCATGGCATACATACATATGTATGTATCTTAAAGGTTACTCTTTTTTTTTCCTGGCATAAAACATTACTGTCCAAAAGTCTGATGATAATATAAATTTTTTTCCCCTATGTCACGTTGTCTTTTTTGTACATTGATGTTTTGTGTGGACATAAACTGCACATGTTTAAAAGGTATGGGGTAGACAGCATTCTATGATAGCCCCCCAAGTTTCTGCTCCTGGGAGTGCACACCCTGTATAATCCTCTCTGTTATGGAACAAATGTTTGTGGCCCTCCAGTTCCAATTCATACATTGAAACCCTAATCCCCAGTGTGATAACATTTGGAGATGGAGTTTTGGGAGATAATTAGAATTAGATTAGGTTGTGAGGGTAAGGCCCTCATGATGGAATTTGTGGCTTTTGTAAAAAGACAAGAAATAAATTTACTTTTTCCTTCCATTGGTATGCACTGAGGAAAGGCCATGTGAAGACATAAACAGCCATCTGCAAGCCAGGAAGTGAGCCCTCACTGGAAACCAGCAATGCTGGCCCATGGTCTTGAACTTCCCAGCCTGCAGAACTGTGGGAGAATAAACTTCTATTGCTTAAGCTACTCAGTCCATGGGAATCTTGTTATGACAGCGCAAGCAGCCTCCCTTGAGTATGGGTAGGCCTTAGGAATAGGATCATTACTCCCATGATTAGGTTATATGATTTCACCATAGCACACTAGAAAGAGAATCTCCTGTTGGCTTTGATGAAGTAAATTTCCATGTTGTGAGATGGCTACATGCCAAGAACCTGGGGCAATCTCTAGGAACTGAGAGAATCCTTAGCTGGCAGCCAGCAAGATAATGGGAATCTTAGTCCTACAGCCACAAGTCATTTAATTCTGAGACCCTCAAGTCTCAGATGGAATCATCACAGCCCTGACTGACACCTTGATTTCAGCCTAGTGAGATCCTGAGTACAGGACTCAGTTAGCTCATGCTTCTATTTCTGGCCCACAGAAATGGTAAGATGATAAGTTAGTTTTAAGTCACTAGGTGTGAAATAATTTGTTATGCAGCAATAAAAAACTAATACAGGGTGCAATTTGATAAGGTTTGATATGTGCATATGTATAGAAAACCATGAACAAAATCCAGATAATAAACATACTTAATACTCCCTCAGATTTCCTTATGTTCCTTTATAGTCCCTCCCTCCACTCCTGCCTCAGGCTACCCTATTTCCAGGAAAGTATTGATCTGTTTCCCTTCATTGTAAATTGGTTTGTATTTTCTAGTCCTTTTTTGTAAATGGAATTCTATAGTATGTATTTGTTTGAATTTTCTCTCTGTGCATAATTATTTTGACATTTATCTGTGTTATCAATAGTTCATTCCTTTTTATGGCTGAATAGTATTCAATTGTATCTATTTACCAACCTTTATTAATTCATTCAACTGTTGATGCACATTTGTGTTGTTTCCAGTTCCCAGTGATAACAAATAAAGATGCTACAAACATTTGTGCATACATTTTTTAGATATATACTTTCAATTCTCTTGGGTAAATACCTAGAAATGCAATGTCTTCTTCACATGATAAAAAGTGTATTTCAATTTTTTTAGACGCCTAAACTGTTTTTCAAAGTGGTTTTACAACTTTATATTCTCATCAAAAGTTAATGAGAGTTCCAGGTGCTCTACATCCTTGCCAACACTTGACATAATTAGTTTTTTTAAATTTTAGGTATTTTATTAGGTGTGTAATGTTATCACAGCATAACTTGAATCTCTATGTCCCTAATGGGTAATAATGTTGATCATCATTTTATGTGTTTATTTGACATATGTATATCTTTTTTTCGGTGTGGTATTTCTTCAAATGTTTTGTGCATTAAAATAAAATTATATCAATAGCTTCTAGGGGTGCAGCCATTTTTTTGGTTACATGGATGAACTGTATAGTGGTGAGGTCTGAGCTTTTAGTGTACCCATCACCCTAACAGCGTACATTATACCCACTAGGTAATTTTTCATCCCTCACCCGTCTCCTATCCTTTCTTATTCTGAGTCTCCAGTGTCCATTATGTCACTCTGTATGCCTTTGAGTAATCATAGGTTAACTTATAAGTGAGAACATGCAGTAGCTGGTTTTCAACTCTTGAGTTTCTTCACTTAGGATAATGGCCTCCAGTTTCATTCAAGTTGCTGCAAAAGACATTCTTTCATTATTTTTTGTGGCTGAGTAAAATTCCATGGCATATATAAACCACATTTTAGTTACCCACTTATTGCCTGATGGACACTTAGGTTGATTTTACATCTTTGCAATTGTGATTTGTGCTATGATAAACATATGAATGTAGATAGTTATTTTATAATGACTCTTTTTCCTGGTGGTAGATACTCAGTAGTGGGATTGCTGAATTGAATGGTAGATCTACTTTTAGTTCTTTAGGAATCTCCATACTGTTTTCATAGTGGCTGTACTAATTTACATTCTACCAGTAGTATACAAGTGTTCCCTTTTCCCCACATCTATGTGAACACCTATTGGTTTTTGACTTTTTTAAATGGCCATTGTAGTTGCAGTATGGTGGTATCTTATTACGGTTTTATTTTGCATTTCCCTGATGGTTAGTGATGTCAAACATTTTTTCATATGTTGGCCATTTGTATATCTTTTTTTTTTTGAGAAATGTCTGTTCATGCCATTTGTCCATTTTAAAATAAGATTATTTGTTTTTTTTTCTTGGTGATTTGAGTTCCTTGTAGATTCCAGATATCTGTTGAATGTATAGTTTGCAAGTATTTTCTTACATTCTGTAAGTTATCTGTTTACTCTTATTTCTTTTGCTGTGCAGAAGCTTTTAGTTTAATTAGGTCCCATTTATTTATTTTTATTTTTGTTGCATTTGCTTTTGGGGTCTTAGTCATAAATTCTTTGCCCATGCCAATGTCCAGAAGAATTTTCCCTAGGTTTTCTTCTAGAATTTTTATGGTTTTAGATCTTAGATTTAAGTCTTTAATCTATCTTGAGTTAATTTTTTGTATATGGTGAGAGATAGGGATCCAATTTTATGTTTCTATAAGTGTATCTTGCCCATGTTTTAAATTGGGTTATTTATTCTTGAGTTTTGATAATTTTTAAATATATTCTGGCTGCAAGATCTTTATGTGATTTGCAAATATTTTCTTCGAGTCTGTGGCTTGTCTTTACATTCTATGAAAGGCTATTTCAAAGGACAAAAGTTTTAAATTTTAATGAAGTCCAATTTATCAATTTGTTCTTTTATGTATTGTACACTTGATATCATATAAAATAAATTATTAACTAATCCAAAGTCACAAAGATTTTCTCCTATTTTTTTCTAGAAGTTTTAGGTTTTACATTTAGCTCCATGATCATGGTGAAAAATATGTATTAAATTTAATTTTTTACGTGGTGAAAATTATGTATTACAGTTAATTTTTAAGTTAATATATAATATCTGTACATACTTATGAGGTATGTGTGATACTTTGTTACATGCATAGAAAGTGTAATAATCAAGTCAGGGTATTTGGGAATATCCCTCATCTCAAGTATTTATCATTTTCCCATGCAGAAAACTTTCCAAGTTCTCTCTTCTAGCCTATTTTAAAATATACAATAAATTGTTGTTAACTGTAGTCACTCTGTTAGCAAACATTAGAATTCATTCCTTTTATGTAACTGTCTGTAGCCATTAATCAACTTCTCTTCGTTGTTTCCCCCAACCCCTGCACAACACACACACTCTTCCCAGCCTCTGGGATCATTCTGCTATTTAGCTCCATGAGATCTACTTTTATAGCTCCCACATGTAAGTGACAATTTACAATGTTTGTCTTTCCGTGTCTCTTCCCCTGAGAGCTGGTTGTTAAAAAGAGCCTGGAACTTCCCTTCCGGCATCGTGCTTCCTCTCTTACCATGTGATCTCTGCACACACCAGCTGCTCTTCACCTTCCACCACTGGTGAAAGCAGCCTGAAGCCCTCACCAGAAGTAGATGCTAGTGCCATGCCTCTTGAGTGACCCACAGAACTGTGAGCCACGTAAAACTCCTCTTTGTAAATTACCCACCCTCTTCATAGCAACGCTAAATGGACTAAGACACTGCCCCTTTGAGGTATAATTGCCTCCGCTACTCCTAACTCGGAACGGATCTGTTCTTCATCTCTGTAGTTTTCTCTTTACCAGAATGTCAAATGGATGTAATCATAGTACGCAATCTTTGAGACTGGCTTCCTTCACTTAGCATAATACATTTGAGATTTATCTGTGTTGTTTTGTGTATCAACAGTCTGTTCCCTTTTATTGGTGAGATGTATTTCATTATATGGACATATCACAGTTTGTTTATGCATTCACCCCTTGAGAGATATTTTAGATGATTCCAGTTTTGAGTAATGCTGCTATAAACATTTTTGTCCATGTTTTTGTCCAGAAGTGAGATTTCTGGATCTCAAAACATGTGCATAACTTTATGAGAAACTGCCAAACTGTACCATCTTGCTTTTCCAGCAACATGCATAAGAGTTTCGAGTACTCTACATCCTCACTAGCCCTTGGTATGGTCAACATTTTTTAAATAGTCATTCCAATAGATATGAACAGTAATTTTTTAAATTATATTTTCTGATAGATGTTTGTTCGTGCATTAAGGTATAATTTTTATTATACCTGTTGTAGAGGATGGGGTGATGGATGCAGCAAACCAGCATGGCACATGTATAACTATGAAACAAACCTACACGTTCTGCACATGTATCCCAGAACTTAAAGTATAATTTAAAAAACATTTTAAAATAAGAGTAATTTTTACAAGTCATAGGTAAATGAATGTGTATGTGTGTATAAATATGAGTTACTAAACACAGAGGGAGTCAGGTAAAATGATGGCCTATTATCAGCAATTCCTGAAGAGAAAGATACATTGGTAAAGTTTTAGGTATTATGTGTTGGTAAATTTGTATGGACTTACTAAGTTGAGTTTATATGATCTAATTCAGATTAATTCAAAAGCATGTGATGGACTGCTTTTTTACAAACTTTAACAATGAAAGTATATATACTGAAAGGATATTTATTACGACAGCTTGATGAATTAGACACATCCTTGTAACTAGTAACCAGATCAAAAGAACATCACTAGAACCCTAGAAACCTCTTCTATGCTCTCTTTCATTTATTCCCTATCCTTCCAAATCTATTCTAACTTGGAATAATGTAGACTAATTTTGCCTTTTTCTACATTGTATAAATGAAATCATGCAGTAGATGGTCTTGAGCCCACTGATATTTTCTCTTAACCCTCTTAAAATGTTGGTCAGAAGGAAATAACCCAGGACAGTGAAAGCATTATAATAAATTGCAATTGATAGTATGTTATTTTACACATTTGTTTATGGTTGTCAAGTGCACACACTACATATTGTATGCATTCATTAAGATAATGATAGGTGTTGTGCTACTAAAATGTCAAAGAAGAAAGCAGATTATTGGGGCTTAATATTGCCAAGGCTTTCTTTTTAATATTTATTTGTTTGTTTATTTATTTATTTATTTATTTATTTTTGAGACAGAGTTTCACTCTTGTTGCCCAGGCTAGAGTGCAGTTGTGTGATCTTGGCTCACGGGAACCTCCACCTTCCAGCTTCAAGTGATTCTCCTGCCTCAGCCTCCCAAGTAGCTGGGATTACAGGCATGTGGCACCACGCCCAGCTTATTTTGTATTTTCAGTAGTGATGAGGTTTCTCCATATTGGTCAGGCTGATCTCGAACCCTTGACCTCAGGTGATCAACCTGCCTCTCCTCCCAAAGCGCTGGTATTACAGGCATGAGCCACCACACCTAGCCTTCATCTTAATTTCTTTAATAGTGACTTTTATTCAACAACATGACCATGGTTTGTGTTTCATAATTTATTTGGTTTATTGTGTGCTTTTTACAGGGTTTTTTTTTCCAAGTGGAAAATGTATTTTTCTCCTTTTGGGAAGTGTGGGGTAGAAGCACACATCCTTTCCCTCACCCCCTGAAGCTCCGGTATTCCCCCCCTGCTCAGCAGCTGACGCATTGCCCACAGTGGAAGCAGTAAAAAGAGATTAGGCAACTTTTTAATTTCCATGTGGAATTTTCTCTGGAGAAGTACCACCATTCCTGTTCTTTCATATTACTTTGATTCTGTGTCAGAATGTCAGAAGCCCATGCTTGCTGTTATGGAATAAATAAGTGCCAGTTCATCACATGCTTTTGAGTTAATTTGAATTAGACCATATGAACTCAATTTAGTAAGTCCATACAAATTTACCAACACATAATACCTAAAATTTTACCAGTGTATTTTTTTCTTCAGGAATTGCTGATAATAGGTCATCATTTTACCTGACTTCCTCTGTATTTAGTAACTCATATTTATACACACATACACATTCACTTACCTATAACTTAGAAGCATAGGTAAGTTACCATTTGCATAATTTTTATCCTTTATCTATTACATATTTTATGATAGCCTTGGCCAGAACAAATAATAATTATATTTTAAGAAACCAGTACTCATATCTAACAGAGGTGTCTGCTAATAATATTTTTATAGGATTGAGGTATTTATGCAGTATTCATTTCTACATGTTTAGACAAAAGTAATAAAATATTAATAAATCAGCATTACTTTTAAATCCCAGTAATCAGACAAAGTAATTTTATAACTAGGGAAAATATTTAAAAGGTGAAAGGACCTAGAGATATGTAATAGTTCTCTGGGAAAAAAAATAAACTTTAGTCTTCAAAATTCTTTTTTCTACCTGAAAAAGCACATCTAGGAAGACATGACATTTTACACTAATGGAATCATTACCAACTGCTATGATAGCCTGGGGTAGGGTCTTTTCTCCTCTGGATATGCATTTTGAAATTTCCACTAGCAGAATTGCAGAGTGTTGAATTAAACATGTGGATTCTGAGCCAGATTGCTTGGAGTTTGAATCCCAGCTACATTTCTTGACTACTAGCTTTATAATCAGTGTGCTTTTTCTTTGTCTTCTCAGTTTTAAAACTGGGATAATATTAGGACTTATTTAATGGAAATGTTAGACAGATTAAATGTATCTACAAATATAAAGTATCAAAAAGTGCATGGCTTAATACATGTTGACCATTATTATTGAATTAGTGAATTAAAACATTAAATAGGCATTTATAATACAGTTCATCTTCTAAATCTCATTTTTGTTACTAGCCTGATAATTCATAGAGTTTTGGAACTAAAAAATGACTTTAGAAATTATCTGTTTCAAATGTCCCATTTAAACTTGAGGAAACTGAAGTTGAAGAAGGTCAAGTTATTTGTTTTAATTATCCAACTTGCTAGTAAGCCAGGATGTCAACCAAAGCCTCTTAGTCTGTATTGTTTGAGAGGAATTGGGTAGTCTAATTATAACTGAATTTACAAGAAAAGAAAGGTAGTAATTTAAAGTAGGCAGTCAGAAAGCTTAAAGGCAATTCATGGTCCACTAAAATGAACTTTCCACCTAATTCCTCATTTCTTGTTTTCCACATTACACATGGCATTACATTAGTTATTTATTATAATGGTTATGGATGCTTTAAAATATTTTATTTCTTCGTGCATGATTTTTTATTTTTCATTGAATGCTGCTAATGCTTTTTGTTTGCCCACAGGCTCAGAGGAAAAAACTTCAAAGTCTAGCTAAGGAACTTGGTGTTTCTTAGGTAGTTTGAGATACCATCTGAACCATTCCTTAACTTCTTTTGATTCTTTCAGAAAAATGCTAGCCAAAGATTTCTATCAGACAGGTCCATGGGAGGACAAGTGGACAATTTCCACACTGTCTTTTTGTGACCAGAGTAGACAAATTGGCTATTTTAAGCTCCAAATGTAAATTTCTTATTTATGCCTGTTGGAACTATGTTAATCCATGGTTAACATATTCATAACCTAACATTCATGTTACTGTCCTACAAATGTCACAGTCCTAGGAGAAGCAGCTATTCTCACAAGTGATCAAGAGAGAGAAAGAAAAGAACAGGAATGATATGCTATACCATCCTTTCAAAATGTGTCTTGATTGTGTGGGGGTTTGGGGGCTTGGGGGAGAGAGAGAGAGAGAGAGAGCGCCAAGTCCCCATTTTATGCAAAAATAAATAAGTGTTAAAAATTCAATACACTTTTATTACCAGTTACTTAAGTGTCAGACCCTTTGGATGGCATTCAGGATGTAGCAATGACTAAGACAACATGTCATAGTCATTAAGTGTTGGGACCAGGATTTACCCAAGCCAGCTACCTTTCGGGTTGACTCTCTTAATCACTACCTCTCAAAACTTTCCTCTATAGGAAACTATCTTATTTTTTGATTAATGGTGAGATAAAAAGTTGTAGGATGGATTTCCCAAACATTTAGCCTAAAAGTAACAAACATTTATATATGAAGATTACATCTTTGATTATTCAAAACATCTCAATGAAATTTAAAAACAATGTTAAAATATAGCTGTTTTCTAGTAAGTTGTTTTTGGTCATATCTCAATTTCCACACTGTCTTTCTGATAGTCAATTCAATGTGCTTGTTTTCTGTTTTTATGATGTTAGATAGATCTTTCTAAGCACTTATTTGCAAAGTGCTTAACTATTCTCAATCTCAGCCAAATCCCAGCTCCTTCTTGTTGAAGGAAGTCAAACTGCCTAAAAGGGTGCTGCTGGAATGGGTGACCCTGTCTTGAGGATTTTGCGATGACAGCTGTCTTGTGTCTGACAAGTGACTTAATTTCTCTATGCTTCCATTTTTTTCATCTGTAAAATATTATGTTTCTCATAGATATATGATTTACCTGCAATTGTTATTTATCTTATACATAAAGTATTGTTTACTACAACTCTTAGGAGAGCTGCATTCAAATGTCAGGCATTGTTTCTGCAAAGGGAGAGAGGCAGACCCAGAGCTCTCCTGGTCTACAAACTCTGAACCCAGAAACATTAGACTTTTCTGGAAGGTAGCTGATACTATTTGGAATTTGTATGGAATCAGCTGGCACCTTCTGTTTTTGAACGTTCTGTATAGTGCTCCTGTGCAGTAACCTTCCCAGCTTGCTTGGGACTGGTTGTTCCACTTTGCTTTCAAACACTGTCTTCATATTGCCCATAATGAAAGTGAAAACCCTGTGAGGTTAAGTATGATGTGCCATTTCACTCAGTGAATTATTAGGATAGCTGAAGTTCTAGTCACCCACCCTTCACTCAGTACTCTTCCTGGCATGCTGCCTTACTGCTTTATAAAAGGGCTCAGAGAGAACAAGTTATTTCTGTAGCACACTCAGAACATTTATGGGAGTGGCTCCATAAATCTCTCTAGTGCGTAACAATGGAATAATAAAACTCCGGGATTTGGAACTCACTGTGATTCTCATCTTCTCTCCAGACCTTTGTGATTTAGAAAGTCCATATGCTAAAATCTCAGAAAGGGTGATTCAGAGAGACCTCCTTTAATTTGGAGCTTGCTGGTGACCTCTTATTTATTTGCTTCTGCTTGTTTTTTTTTCAAACTAAGGTTTTTCACAGGACTTCATATAATTTTTCCAGCTTTTCTGGTATAAACCATCTGTGGTCATTTTGCTGAGTGTCTTTAGGTCATGGGAAAGTTCTGTCTTTTCTGCATAGCACATATATGAGCCTTGCTCACCACAGTCGCTGTTAGTGGTAGACAGTTCTATTTGTCTCTAAGGAGTTGAGATGTAGTCACAATGCCAAAATGTTGCCTATCTACAATTGTGATAAAGTTTAGAATGCTCATACCTCTAATTAACTCATTGGTCACTGTTAAAAATGAGTTTTACCTCTTTTCTCAGAGAGACAAGCTATTATAGAATCTCTGTAAGAAAATGAAAGTTGTAAATGCTCTGATGTGTTAGTACAGTAGTACATTTATGTTGGTTTTTCCAGATACCTTTCAACTTTAAAATACCCATCAAAAGCATACAAACATGTGATATATTTTGCCAGACATGTTTTGACATTGTCTTCAGGATGTGTCCTGTCCTATCTGCTCTCAAATCTTAGATCACTTATCTGTGATCCACAATGCCTCAGAATTCCAAAATACAAATTATTCCATGTGCTGACCTTTGAATATACTTCATCATCTACATGTGATTTGTCTTTTACGTGTATGCACATGTGTGAGTGGAACTATAAGTTTCTTGAAGAGAGGGACTATCTCCTAAAATTCTGCTGAAGATCAGACATATGCATGGTTACTGCATACATATGTTATTTTAAATAATAATTTCTAAAAATAATAATACATAGCCCTTGCAGCTATTCTAAGAAATACCAAGCAATAAGGTAAATCTGAATGACCAAAAGATTGCAAATAATATATTTGTCTATTTTCTGTTTTTTCTTCTACAAAAATGTGTGTGTGGATTTGTGTGAGAGTGTGTTATCAAACTCGGATTATTCAATATATAGGTTTGTTATTGGATTTTTTAAAAAAAATAGCCCACTATGAATATTATCCAAGTGCACAATCTTACTAACCATAATTTATTTAACTATTCCTCTATTGTTAGACATTTAAGTTGTTTTAGTTTTGACTTCATTTTTAAAAATATTTTGATAAATATCTATGTATCTTTTTCCCAGGAAACTTTTACCAATTTGTAATTTCCCCAATAGATCACAGCACTCTTTTCATTGCCATTAACAGGCAAAAGTTGTCTTATTATTTTTAATTGTATTCTTTATCAGGGAGATGATCAATTTAATATGTTTAAACATTTAAATTATTTCTTTGGTGAATTGCTCATTTGTGATTCTTCTCAATTTAATTTGTTGTGTGATGTGTTGCTCTCAGGTTCATAAGAATTCATTATGTTTTAAAGGCATTATCTGAATCCATATTTATTGGAAATATTTTTCCATTTTAGAGTTTACCTTTTAATTTTGATAGTGACAGTTCTCGATAGTATTCACAAGTAATTAGATTTAATATTCGTTTTCTTTGTTTTTCATTTCTTAAAGCTTAACTTTTCCATATAGCTTTGAAAGTATTTGTTTATATTTTCTACTGGTCTTTATTTTTCTGTTTTGAATTTTTATTATTACTTTTTGTTTGTTTTAAGGAGCAGAGAGTTTAATAGACAAAAAAGAAGGGAGAACGCAGAAGGAAGAAGCTTCCCTGTACAGAGACAGAGCGAGGGGGGCTCCAAAGCTAAAAGAGGAATCCCCCGAATTTTTAGTTTTTAACTGCATAATACACTTGGAATTATTTGTTTTTCTACTCTCAAATAATTGATAAATTTCCAGGACCATTATGTAATAGTTCTTTTTCTACTTATTTGATATTTTCTTATGTACTATTTTTTAATTTTTAAGATTATGTATTTTCTTATATACTAGTTTTTCTATGTATTTTCTTATCATATACTAGCTTTCTATATATGAGTATTCTTGGGGTCTTGGTTATACTCCTTTGATCTATTTTCTTGTTCAAGTTTTGCAGTTTTGATTATTGTGCCTTTATAGTAAATTTTCACAACTAGTAAGACAAATTCCTCATGTTACTATTTTGTTCTTTACAAAAATCTATTTGTCTTGCTCATTTTATCTTACAGAAGTTTAGCATCATTTGCCAAGTTAAACATATCTTCTTGGGATTTTGCATAGAATTGCACTAAATCTTAATATTCTCTAAGATGCAACAACAAAAAAACTTGATCGTATTCAGTATATTCTTCTCAATTGGACTAACATTCCTCCCATGCTGGAAGATAACTAACTTCCAGCCTATGAACTAATCTAATGGTACAAAAGGTAGGATATTCAACTGATGTAACTTATATTTACAAAGAACATTTTAAGAAGAGATTTCCAAAGTAGCTCTCACAGCTTCTATTTTATTTATGTTATTTTCTTTAAAATACTGAAATGCATTTTTTTTGTCATTAGTAAACCTCAAGCAAATATTTTAATTCTGATGGCCCTTTAAAAGCCATGTTTATTAAAATATTAAAAATATGTTAAACAAGTTTCATATTTGAGTATAATTTAAAAATTTATCACTGAAAAGTTGCTCTAAAATCTATTTGGAAGACTATTACATAAACAACAAAAAATAGTTTTCACTCATCTAAACCTCCTTATCTGTCTATTGTTTTTGGGTCCCGTTCAGTTTTCTTGTTGTCTGAAATGCATGTCCTTGTTTCTGGTGGGAATTCTTGCTAAGTGATATGTGTCTTTCTCTTCCTTTGGGATTTGAACTATCCCAGAACCATCTTTTCTCTCTTTCTTTTCCCATAAATTCTGCTTCTCGAATGACAGTGTCTGTGTTTGGTTTCACAAACATCTGAATGAAAGCCGTTTATTTTCATTTAGAAACACATATTGCAAATTGAGTGCACTTTTGTTTTTAGAAAAGTACAAGGTGACAATTCAAGGTCTATACAGATAGAGGATTTTAATTTCAGAGTAAATAAAAGAAGTGTAACCTTATTTTCCAAGACTATCTATGGGAAACAGCATCTTTAGATGATAAAGAAATTCAATCAGTTTGATTAGCTCTATTTATTAGTTTGCTTTCTGTCAGCAATTTTGAAGAGCAGATTATCTGTTGTTAAGGATGATGATCATTTTCTTAATTCTTATTTTATGTTCTTATCAGAATAATGATCTAGTAATGAATCACAAACACTCAAATGAATGTGGCTGCAAATGCTAGGAAAGTGTTGAGCGCAGAAACGTTTTGTGTTTGGAGAATTCACTGCAGTCTTTGAACATTTCCTGCAATTTCTGTGATGCTAGGAAAAGGAGAGGCCTTGCTGCAGTCCCATAACGACTTCTTTCAGGAGCACTAGGGCGCTTTTAAGGTGTCATTTGGGCACACGACAGAAGAGATCAAAAAACTTCAGGAAGGCAATATTTTTATTTAATTTGAATAAAAATGGTAAAATTGAAAATTTTTATATGGCTGGAAAAAACACATAAGTAAATTATAGATACTGATACTTTAGCCTGAACATATCCTGGAAGCACTCAGAGTAGATATAGACAATTGCCAGTAAGATGGGCTGCTGAGAGTCATATGTTTTTCATCTATTTTTGAGTTAACAAATTTAGAGTTTCATGGCAGTGAGATTCTGATGATATTTGGGGCAATCTTCCACTGGAAACAACTATACAAGGATTCATGTGGGTTCCCAGGCATGATGTATATTCAAGAGCCTGAGCACATGTGCATCTTCCACGCTGTGTGAAATGACCATTTTCCTTGTGCAGAAGTAAAACAACTTCCCTCAGAAAAATGAATTGTGCTCTTCAATATTTACTTTAATTTTACTTTATTTTAAAACATTAAGCACAGATTTGATTATTGCCTGGCTTGAATGTGGTTTATCCCAACAAAAACTCATGTTGAAATGTGGTCCAATTTGGTGATGTTGGGCCTGGTAAGAGGTGTTTGGGTCATGCAGGTGGATCTCTCACAAATGTCTTGGTGTCACTCTCCTGCTCTCCTGGTAGTGAGTTCTCACTCTTTTGAGAATGGAATAGTTCCCTTGAGAGCGGGTTGTTATAAAGTGAGCTTCCTCCTTCTGCTTGGTTCCTCTTTGCGCATGTCTGTTTCCCCTTTGACTTTCTCTGCCATATTTTGACCTAGCTCATGAGTTTCACCAGAAGCTGAACAGATGCTGGCTCCCTGCTTCTCACACTCGCCAGCCTGTCGAACCATTAGCTAAGTAAACCTCTTTGCTTTGTAAATTACCCAGTGGCCTCAGACACTCTGTTTTAGCAACACAAAATGGACTAACACAGTTATTATCCAGTTTGATTCAGTTTCGATTCCATTTTTAATTTTTAAAAAAATGCAATTCAAAGGTACCAAACAATAATGATAATGTGCCTAACCATAAAACATGCACAGGATTGACTTTATTTTTTCATAAAGAGAATCTGAAAAAGTCCACTAGCTGGATTTTTCTTTCTTCAGCTAAAACATACACAATTACTTCTTGAACAATAAAAAATATTATCATTTGGTACTGCTCAATCCATGCAGAATATCACAGACAAAAGTAACATGTTTATTATGCCTAAGAGCCCTTCCACTGTTTCTAACTGTAAAGCAGTTAGAAGACTAAAAGAGAAAAATAAGACTAAAAGAGAAATAGATTTATGCAACCTTTAATATTTATTTAAAATGTTAATTCACTATATACTATGCCTGTTAATCGACCATCTACTATCAGTGAAAATATTTTCCATTAAGTGTTTACATTCTACAGTTTAGGTTCAGGAAAGAAACAGGGGCTATATAATGCAAGTTGTTACAAACTATTACTCACAGACTAAATTTGGTCCATGCCTATCTGTGTACATATAGTTTATTAGAACACAGCCTTGCCAGTTTTTTTTAAAAATATTATCTTGAATTGCTTTTGCACTATAGTGAAAGAGTTTCATAGTTGTTACATAGTAGGTGCAACAAAAAACAGAACATTCAGGGAAATAATATAACTGTGGAGCAAATGGAAAGACTAAGTATGGATAACTCTTATGAGAAATGTTTCAGTAAAGACAATCAGGGAACTGAGGCAGTAGCTAGAGAAAGATTTGGCATCAAAGGGCTTTTTCTTTAAATAGGCCCTATTACAGTATGTTTGTATGCTAATGAAAAAGATGTCTAGAGAAAGAGTGAGATATTACTTTAAGTAAGTGAGAGGGGTAGAATCCAGTGTATAGTGGAAGCAGTGGTGTTAAATAAGAACACAGAGGATTTATCCACAGAGTATGAGGGTAAATGGAGTAGATAAACTCAGATAAAGATGGAATGGCAGGTTTGTGGTAGACCCATACAAGTGTTGTCTCCAAACTGATTCATATTTTCAGTAGAATACTATTCTAGGTCATCAACTCAGAGTGAAGAATCACCACTCTGAAAGTGGGTGAGTGGACGAATTAGGGAAATGAATCCAATTGCCTAGCAGCACTAAGGGCCCACTTGAGGTTAATGGTCATAAAAATGAGCCCAGTGAGCATGGTTGAGTGCATTTCTTTTTTCAGCTCTGTGCTCCTCCTTTGTGCATGTCAGAACTACAGAGAGAATGCCATCTAGCTAGGTTTAGAGTTTTTCCAGAGGACTATGATGGAGGGGAAAATGGGCTAAGAGTTTGAGAGTGTCTGTAAGGGAGTGTTTACAGTGATGAATTCTATAATCTAATCTGGATAAGAAGTAGGTGAGAATATGACTTGGGTAAGACACAGTAAAGAGGTGCTAGAATAATAGGAGGAGGTCCAAGTCAAGTAATTGTTAGAGTAAGGGACAAGAGCAAATGGTCAAGAAAGATTCAATGTGGTGGCTGGAGAGAGGCCTGATTGAACGTGAGGCTGGGAATGGTGCAGTTATTAGTAACATATACAGAGATGTGTTTTGAGAGGTGACTTTGGAAGAGTGAAGGATAACCACGGTTCAGAAGAGGAGTCAAGAATCTGAAAGGATAAAATGTTGAAGGCATTATATACCTGGATGTGGAAATCACCAAGAATTATGGCCGTAATTGCTTTGGAGTTACCACTGTGAACATCTTCAAAGAACGAGAGGAAGGTTTTGGAGGTCCTCAGATGACTGGAATAAGCAGGGATAGTGAGAAATATAGTCTGATAGCAGAAGTTAGGGAGTTTTGGAGATTCAGTCCAAGAGAAGTCTAAACAGTTGCTAGGACAGTGGTTCTCAAATTTTACTGTACATTAGAATAATCTGGGGGGCTTAAAACACCTGGAATCCCAGTTCACAGCCCATACCAACTAAATCAGAATGTCTGGGGGTAGAAACAGTATTTGAATAGTGTAAGATCCCTAGATGATTTCAATATCAGCAAAGTTTGGGAACCACTGCCCCAGCATCCACCTTATACATTTTGGTGAACCATTTGGTGAGAATTAAAGTATGACAAATTAATCTTGGCTGAAGGAGAGATTTATTCTGAAACCAACTCTCTGTAAATGGGGAGCAGGAAATGAAAACAACATCGAGAACAATAACAAAAACAGCTGTTGGAAATCAACCGGAAATGGTGAGGTTATTATGATAAGAAAGTTGACAATTTGAGAATTTGTGGGGGTGCTTTAGTTTAGATGATAACTGTAATAGGCATGTGGCCTTGCTCCAGGTCCTTAGCTTTATCTTTAGTCTCTTTATTTTAAAAAAGGGATAAATATATATACCTTTCAACTATTGACAGAACGTGAATGTTCACGGAGTACCCTTAATAAATATAAATTCTTCCATTGAAAACATTTTTGTACCTTCCCCACAAATGTCTATATAATGTTCCTTTGTTACATAATTTTTATATATTTGTATATAATTTTCATGTTATGTATAATTTCTATAAATAAAAAAGGTCATAAGACAACAAGTGATGTGCCTGGTGAGTAACAGTTTGTCAGGCTGAAGTCCGATTTGTTCATTGCTCTTCTCTTAAAACCACTGTGTGATGAAATGTGACCATATCAAGCTCCTCATCTTCTCTTGCCTTGTGAGAGGATTATAGATAATATCTTGGAGAAGGAGAGGGCAAATTGGTCATTGCTCACCTTCTAGCTTCATTCTGGGAAGGCTGTACTGTTCCATTGTTAAAATCGCCATGTGGAGTGAGTCACATGGGGTACTACATTTTAATCGTATCGATTTTAATTTAACTTTTCTGGATCTCTTGTTGGAGCTGTTGATGTAATATATGTGCCAACTGCATAAATTACTAAGTGGATCATAGTGTGTGTGTGTGTGTGTGTGTTCAATGAATTGTGGCTGTCACTATTTATAGTCACTTTAATTGAAGCTATTAAAGTTAGTAATACTATCAGGAGAATAAAGGTCATGTGTGAAAAACATGAACATTTCTAATATTAAAAAAATTTGGTATTTGATGATTTTTGAAAGTTTTTCTTACATTTTGTTTACTCAAGACATAAAGATTTCAAGGGCACAGATTTAATTTCCTCTGATAAAGTGTCTGGCAGGAAGTTGAAAAAAGTGGAAAAGATGAATTGCTTCGAGACTAGTGAACAATACAGTCAGGATGGCTAAAGGTGATCCCAAGAAACCAAAGGGCCTGTGCCTTTTTTGTGCAGACGTGCAGAGAAGAACATAAGAAGAGAAACCCAGAGGTCCCTGTCAATTTTGCAGAATTTTCCAAGAAATGCTCTGAGAGGTGGAAGACAATGTCCAGGAAAGAGAAATCTAAATTTTATGAAATGGCAAAGATGGATAAAGTGCACTATGATCGGGAAATGAAGGATTATGGACCAGCTAAGGGAGACAAGAAGGAGAAGGATCCTAGTGCCCACAAAAGGCCATCGTCTGGCTTCTTCCTGTTCTGCTCAGAATTCTGCCCCAAGATCAAATCCACAAATCCTGGCATCTCTATTGGAGACGTGGCAAAAAAAGCTGGGTGAGATGTGGAATAACCTAGATGACAGCGAAAAGCAGCCTTACATCACTAAGGCAGCAAAGCTGAAGGAGAAGTATGAGAAGGATGTTGGTGACTATAAGTCGAAAGGAAAGTTTGATGATGCAAAGGGTCCCGATAAAGTTGCCTGGAAAAAAAGTGGAAGAGGAAGATGAAGATGAGGAGGAGGAGGAGGAGGCGGAGGAGGATGAATAAAAAAACTGTTTATCTGTCTCCTTGTGAATACTTAGAGTAGGGGAGCGCCGTAATTGACACAACTCTTACTTGAGAAGTCTCTGTTGCCCTCATTAGGTTTAATTACAAAATTTGATCACGATCATATTGTATAGTCTCTCAAAGTGCTCTAGAGATTGTCAGTGGTTTACATGAAGTGGCCATGGGTGTCTGGAGCACCCTGAAACTGTATCAAAGTTGTACATATTTCCAAACATTTTTAAAATGAAAAGGCACTCTCGTGTTTTCCTCACTCTGTGCACTTTGCTGTTGGTGTGACAAGGCATTTAAAGATGTTTCTGGCTTTTTTATTTGTAAGGTGGTGTTAACTGTATGGTTATTGGCTAGAAATCCTGAGTTATCAGCTGTATATATCTATAGTTTGTAAAAATAACAAAACAACCAAGACAAACTCTTTTTTTTTTTTTTTTTGAATAAAAAGAATGAGAGAAAGGAAGAGGAAGAGATTTTAGAAAAAGAGAGAAAAGGAGAAAGAAAGAAACAGCAAAAGAAAGAAAAAATGAAAGAGAAAGAGGAAGAGATTTTAGAAAAAGAGAGAAAAG
>CAUYQU010067577.1:0-17504 GCA_963574635.1 Cheracebus regulus | reverse complement strand
CGGAACCTTCTGTCCTGAACCCTGGGAGTTCAATGTCTCCAGCCCCCATCCAACCTGATTGCTCAGAGCCTGGACAGAGCATTGGGAACCAGCTAGCAGTTCCCTGACCAACTGGGTGATTTGCAGCAGGACAGCCTTGAGGCTCAGTATCCTGAACTCTTACTTAGAGGCCCAGGGAGGAGGGCAATGATCTCAGGGATGTGATCAGGAAGACAGCATCTAACCAAGTAAAGGAATTCCCTTCCTTTCAGAACTTAAAATGCGACCTCCAGGTCGGGCACGATGGCTCACGCCTGTAATCCCAGCGCTTTGCGAGGCCAAGGCGGGCTGGTCACGAGGTCAGGAGTTGGAGATCAGCCTGACCAACATGGTGAAACCCCGTCTCTACTAAAAATACAAAAATTAGCCGGGTGTGGTGGCCTGTATCTGTAATTCCAGCTACTCAGGAGACTGAGCCCGGAGAATTGCTTCAACCCGGAGGCGGAGTTTGTAGTAAGCCGAGATTGAGCCATTGCACTCCAGCCTGGGTGACAGAGCAGGACTCCCTCCCGACATGACCCCCGCCCCCAGAAAAAGCGACCTCCTGAAACCGAGACCCTCTGTCCTGGGCCTGGGAAATGGGGATCCCAGTGCGCTGAGTCGGTCTTCCCTTACCAGTGGCGCAGGAGCAGTTAGGGTCCATTTCGAGCAGCGGTGAGGCTGGAGATCTCAAGCTAGAAGTCGAGAGACTCTGAGGAACGGATAAGACGTGGTGGAGCCCAACAGCCCCAGCTGCTTTTATAGTTCGGGCAGGGGGCCGGGCGCAGAGGCCCCGCCCCGCGCTTGCACCCGCTCTGCAGAGTTCGAGTGGCCCGCGGTCCTGGGCTGTGTGCTGTGAGCAGCTGAGGGGCCGGGCGCACAATCCCCTGAGCTCTGCTTGGTGCACACTCCGGCACCTTTGGCGCTCGCTCGCGCAGGCGGGGCTGTGCGCCCGGCAGTGCGCGGCTTCCCCGAGGTCCCGGCAGCCTTTCCGAGTTTCCCCGAGGTTGCGTCCCTCCCCCTTCCCCGCGCGATCCGGGAACCCAGCCTTGGCGTCGCTGTCGTCTCCACCCCTCGTCTCCACTCCTCACCCCACGGTTTTCAGCTCGGCCTGTCCCGGAGTCCGTGTGCAGTCTCCTGCCTCCGTCCCCGGATCTGCTGAGTGCAGAGCGGGGAGGGCACGGTTGCGAGCGAGTTGTGTCCAGAGCAACTGCCAGCAATGTGGCTTTCTTTTCTCATCGTCCCCCGCCATGCCTGTCCCTGTCCACACCTAGGGACCTCGGACCCGCTCCTCCGTCCACAGCAACACCGAAACACCGGTCAGCCTCTCTCTCCAGTCCATTCTCCTAGCCTGAGAGGACATGGGGGCGCATCTGTCCAGGTCCTCCTTTGCATATAAGTCTGCATGCTCCCCACAGCCTTAGGGCGGCCCCACTACGGAATGGCAGTTCTGGACATGTGGGATGTCCCCAAGGAGAGATAACTTCAGGTGATATGCAGACCCTGCTTTAAATTAGAAAGCAAGATGAGGGAGGTGGCGGGAAGCTGTAATCGCAGCTACTTCGGAGGCTGAGGCGGGAGGATCAGTTGAGTCCAGGGGTTTGAATCATGCCTGGACAACACATGGAGTCAAAGTCTCTAAAAAATTTTTTGTAAAAGACATCCAGTTACTCCTCTTCAGTATACCTGATTATTGCATAACGTTAAATCTATACAAGTCCTTTTTTTTTTTTTTTTTTTTTTTTAAAGGCAATATCTGGCTGTGTTGCCCAGGCTGGAGTGCAATGATGTGATTTAGGATAACTGCAGCCTCTGCCTCCCAGTTCAAGCGATTCTCCTGCCTCAGCAGCCGCCTAAGTAGCTGGGATTACAAGTGCCTGCAACAACACCTGGCTAATTTTTTTGTATTTTTAGTAGAGATGGGGTTAGGCCATGTTGGCCAGACTGGTCTTGAACTCCTGACCTCATGATCCACCCACCTTAGCCTCCCAAAGGGCTGGGATTACAGGCGGGAGCCACCGTGCCCTGCCTCTAGTCCCTTTTCAAACACTTTCATTCTTTGAATCCTCACAGCAATCCTAAATGGAAATAGTGTTTATGAACCGGTTTTGCTAGTCAGAGGACTACAAAGAAATGAGTTCAAGTAACTGGCTGGTCATCAGAGAGATGAAAAGTTGTGCACTGATTTAAATCCAGCCAGCCTCTTCAGGGAAAGTGTTCATGATATAGCGTTCCTCTGGCCCAGGTATGTCGTCAACACACTTCTCTATTGCCAGAAATATTTTGAACAAGGGCCGGACAGCGTGGCTCACACCTGTAATTCTGTGATAAACAAGGACACTGAACACCTGACACAGAGGCAGCAGTAGGACGGGCACTGAGCTGGCAGTCATGCCCTCTGCGTAGCTCTGTGACCTCTCAACTTCAGTATGCCACCTCTCAAGCCAGGGACACAACTGGGCTAACGGACCAAGGGCCGACCCAGCTCTGAACTCTGAGAGGCAGGTCTTAGCACCGACTGACAACATGATCTGCCAGCTGTAGCCAAGACAAGAGGCCAGCTGTAGTGGAGGTTCCAACCTCTGACTTTTGAGCTGTGTGACCTTGGGCAGGTTGCTTAACCACTCTGGAAGGTAACATAATCACTTTTGTTCCTGTACGTTCACTCTTTCACTGGCTCATGGGGTGTTCAAATGATAGGAAGAATTAGAATGGTTCTTATGTTTGTTCAAATGCTGTGGCAGCATCTTAATCCCAGAGGACTTTGTGTAGGAGATCATCCACCCTTCCCTGGTACACAGTCAGGAAGGCTTTACTCCACTCCCCAGCCTCCGACCCGGAGTAATTCTTCCCAGACCCGTTTTTCCCCAAGAGCTTATCAAGAGAGATTCTGTCTTCAAGAACGTCCATATAAACAGAGTGATCCTAATGGTCATTAAACCCTACCCGGGAGCCAGGCCGATATCTCATTTAATCCATAAATAGGGATACTATCTTCTTTCTACAGATGAGGACATGGAGGCTCAGAGAGGTTGAGTGGCTTGCCCAGGCCACACAGCCAGTAAGTGGTGAAGTGGGCTGTGAACTAGGGACTGCCTGACATGAAAACCCAAGCTGTTGGCACAGGCTGCCTTTAAAACTCTATATGGAGCACCTTCAGGCAAGTATGCTCCTGATTCTTGGCCCAAGCAACTCATCATCCTGTTTGACTGAACATCAAATAACATTCCCTCCACATAGCCAGGGGGACTAATGTTGGCTTTAATTACAAGTCACTCAGAGCTTCACTCCTTTCTAATGAATGCCACCACCCCCTCCAAACTGCTGAATGCCATCACCCCAGGTGTGGACAAACAGGAAGAACTTCATCTGCCACCCACGATCACACACACTGCATCTTGCTGGGAACTTGCTGGGCATTTCCCTTCACATCCCCAGTCACTTTGCTGGTTTAAGTAGCCAACGGCTGAAATTTGAGAGGAGTAAATTCAGCCTGACCTTGGGAGGAACTCACAAAGATTCAGAACCAAGGCACAACGGGGAGCTTTGAGGGGTCTGCAAGTGTCCTCAGTGACACTGGACAGGCCAAGCCTGATGGTTCCTTGCGGAGATGTCTGGATAAGTGCTGCTCCGGGAGTGCCAGCCATACACTTGGGCCAGTCTCAGAACTGTTTCCAGGATGCAATGCACACCCTTGGACAAATGTGTAGTGCTGGTAATTCTTTTATTTTTCCTATGTAATTTGTTCTTCAAATATTTATTAAAATTTTCCTGTTGAATCTAAAAAACGGTCTTTGTGTTTTGTGTCTTTTAAACTTTCATTTTCTTGTTAACTCATTACTTTACCAGAATTTAGGTTTATGACTAATGGAAAACAAAACAAAACTGATCATTCACCGCAGGGAGTTTTGGAAATCCGATGTCAGATTCTAGCCACTGGGGAGCTGGATATCACCCTCTGGAGTCACTTTCAAGTCTAAAATCCCATGAAGAGCTGAAGTTGGGCAGGGAAATCAGAAAGTGAAAGTGAGGAATGGTGAAGTTTCTGTGCCACATTTGACATGACACTGAAACTGATCATGTATGTGTCCCTCCTGTCCCCATATGATCTGGCACAACGCCATTCAGTTTTACAGAAGATGAAACTCAGTGTGGTAGCCTGGCTTGCCAGAATACACTGTTTCTTAGCAGCTCACATTTCCATCCACAGGCCAAGTCTCTGCCCTCCTCACCCCAGTCCCTTATTTTTAAGGCATATAAAGGAAACCAGAGGCAGAATCAAGTCAAAGCTCTTTTATTATCACTCACATTATTTCATAGCAAAAGGAATGTAGCCAACAGGTCAGGGTTGTACATTAAAAAAAAAAATCCAGGTTTGTAGAGGTCACATTATTTACATCTGGGAGCAGGGCTGTCTCCTCATCAGGTGCAGCAGCTGCACTTGTCCGATGCCCCTTTGCAGATGCAGCCCTGGGCACACTTGGCACAGCCCACAGGGCAGCAGGAGCAGCAGCCTGGGGACAGAGAGGAGGCAGCAGAGATGAGCACTAGGGACACAGGGAACGATTCCTGCTCTCCCTGATAAGAGTCACTGAGGAGGCAACAACTTCCATGCAATGGGGCATCCCCAGACCGCTTTACTTCCCCTGAGGATGATGCAGAGGGCTGGGGACAGGCTGGAGGACAGTGAGGGGGTAGAAGAAAGAGAGGATCCTACTTACTTTTCTTGCAGGAGGTGCATTTGCACTCTTTGCACTTGCAGGAGCCGGCGCAGGTGCAGGAGTCACCTATAAGGAGAAAAGACAGAGGTGAGAACGGTCCCTGGATACCTGAACGCGGGACGGCGTGCTAGGAGCCTGGGGCCGAGTTCCTCTGTCCACAACCAATTCCTGGGAACTTGAGCAAGCCATTAACTCAGATCTCCTTAACGGTAAAAAGGGAGTTCCGAATAACCTAGAATGGAGAGAAAGACACCCCAAAACGCTTTGGGAAGGAGCAATTCCTGCCCTGAAATTGAGTGATGAGAGAAAGAAAAAGGAGTCAGAAACTGCTTCTCTAGCGCTACAGGGCATCCCCAGCCCCTTACCGGCGGCGCAGGAGCAGTTGGGGTCCATGGCAAGCTGAAGAGGCGGCTGGAGTCGGGACACGGCTGCACACGAACTCGCTGGGACTTGGAGAAGGCGTGGTGGAGCTGAGCGCCGCGAGCTGTGTTTATATCTGGAAAGAGCCGGGCGACAAAAGCCCCGCCCTGGCCCGGCGCTGCCTGCACACGCCCTGCGCTGAGTGACTCGCTGCTCCCGGGGAAACACCAGACTGCGCTCATGGGGCCGGGCGCACCCGGCTCTGCACACGGGCTGCGGCGGGTCAGTTCCCAGAAGCCGGCCCACGTGCGCCCCGGGCTGGGTGCAGCGAGAAGATGTGGTGTACCCGGTGCCGGCTGCCCACGCCGCGCGCCCAGCACCCTGCCCCTTGCCCTCTGCCGAGTGCAGAGCTCCCCTCCCTCCTGTCCCGTACTTTTGAAGCTGAGCCGTTAGCGCGCAGGTGAAAGCGGGACTTGGGAATGCTGCTTGCACGGTAAACCCGTTGGAAGTGCAGACAGGTTACAACACTGTAGCAGCCAAGGCTTAATTATGCAGCATCATAGTAAACCCATGGGGTGGTTACTGGTGACGTATCCGTTGCATGTTGAGTGCTTTAGCGTGTAGCAGGGACTGTAGAAAGTGTGTCGTGTGTGAGATGTCAATCTCGTAACAACCCATAAGATAAGAACTCTGTGGTATTCTCATTGTAGAGAGGAGAAACTGCAGACCCAGAGAAATTACTTGTCCAGGGTCACACAGCTAGTGAGTGGCAGAGTGCGGTGATTGCCACCAGGCCCCAGCAAATGCTGACAGCCCTCTGACATAGAGATACCAAGGAGGGAGAATAAGGACAAGAAGCCATAAGCTTGGTCTAACGAAGCTCAGGGGCTTGAGGAACAGAGAGGAGGAGACCCTGTCCCGCCTGGGAGGAGGTGGGCCATTGCCTGGGGTCTGAGGGTAAGAAGGTGTTTGCCAGGCAGGGAGAGGAAGGATTTCTGTTCTAGCTGGAGGAGGAAGGAACTAGCAGGAGCTAGCTGGAATGCCTCTGAGACATTTGGAAGGGGAAAACCCCACAAGAATGTTCTTCCCCTGTGGAGGCTGAGGGAGAGAACCCAGGTGGCGTCCACATGCCTGTCTGGAAAGGCACATCCTGTTTCCCTGCCTACACGTGTCTGGCGCTGTGTTACCGTGTTAGGTCACCAGCCTCAGACTGCCCGAAGTGTGTCATGCTAGGAGTCAGGAAGTGGTTACTGGAAGCTTCCTGGAAGGCTGAGGGAGTATAAGTTGCTGCAGTAGGAGTTTATCGAGGTGGTGGGCGGGGGAGGACAGGCTGTCCTTGCAGCTCTTACTGTAAGCTCAGATGAACCGTCACTTCCTCTGGGGACCCTGTCCTGGGCCCCATGCCCGTGGCTGCCTGTGGAAGGTGCTGGTAAACATCCTGTTCTTTCCCCTGCTGGCACTTTCCAGGCCTGTGGTATGTATGAACTGCGGTGACTCTTGGATTGGTGACTCTGCTCTTCTTACCAATCCCTGATCACTGGAAATTCCAAGGGCAGTCACTGCCCCCTGCTCTGGAATTGTGTCTTCATCTCCCAGCACAGGGCCACGTTTGCAGTCGACACTTAATAAATATTTGTCAAATGAATTAATGGGGGTAATGCCCTGGACTGTTCCTCCCTTCCCAGAGCCCCCCTTGTATGAAGGCCGATTACAAAATGAAAATAAACAACTCTTCACCACCCTGGAACCTGTGTGCTCACTTAAGTAAAAATACCAAACAGGGCAGGAGGGGTGAGCTCTCAGATGGACTGAATTCCAGTGATCACTCAGCCACTCACTTGCTCAGCGACCTTGGGGCAATTACACGCCTGGACTCTTCTGAACCCTGGTTTACTCATCTATCAAATGACTGGGTTGTGCTAGAATTTATATCCAAATATCTTCTGATTTTAGAGCCAAGCTCTTTGAAATCTCATGGTGTCTGTCGGCCCCGTGGATGAGAGCTCTCTGGGCAGTAGACTGATTTTGTTGTTATTTATGTATGCACACATATTATATACCAAATCCCTACTGGCTAATAACTCAGATGGTCACCTATCCACTCAAGGCAAACAGTCCAACTCTGTGAAGAAACAGAAGGGCTTATTTTGCCCTCAAAAGCGTTGGTTCTAGCCCTGGGTTTGTGCCAGCCATGTTGGCGGTAAAACTTGCTCTGGGCCTGAGCTGTCTCCTTTGAATCACTTTGACTCTGTGAGGGGAGGGAGGGTTAATGATTCGGGGAAGGTGGAGCAGGTCACAGGCCTAGTCTGTTCATCTCCATGCCCCCAGAAGCCTCACAGGTGTGAGCCACCATGTCCAGCCTATTTTACTTATTTTTGAGGCAGAGTCTCACTCTGTTGCCCAGGCTGGAGTGCAGTGGCACAATCTTGGCTCACTGCAACCTCCGCCTCCCGGGTTCAAACGATTCTCCTGCTTCTGCCTCCCGGGTTCAAGTGATTCTCCTGCCTCAGCCTCCTGAGTATTTGGGATTACAGGTGACACCACCACACCTGGCTAATTTTTCTATTTTTAGTAGAGATGGGATTTTACCATGTTGGCCAGGCTGGTCTTGAACTCCTGACCTTAGGTGATCCACTCACCTTGTCCTCCTAAAGTGCGGGGATTACAGGTGTGAGCCACTGCACTGTGCTTAGGACAGAGGTGAAGCGGGAGGACCCACCTGCACATTTGCATCCTTGACTTGTCAGGGGATGAGGGAGTAAAACCAAGCAACATTGGATAAGGAAAAACAGCCCCCTGAATATCTGGTGTGAGTCATCAGTGTGAGATGATGATGTGGCCCTGGGCTGCATTAAGAGAGGTAGCCCATGTAGAATGAGAGAGGTTATGTTTTTCATTCTCCTTTTAACTGCAGGGGTGGATATGCATAGGTCTGCTGCCCAGCCATCCACTCATCCTTCCCCTGTGATGATATCCTTGGTTTTTCTTTGAAGAATTGCCTCTCCTTATTCCCAGTCCGTATGGTGTTGATGGAGTAGGTCCCATCTGTGAGCTCCTAGGCCATTCCACCTACCTAGTCACAGTGATTGCCTCTGATTGGGGCACACAGTCATGAACCAAAGAGAATCAGTGACAATTTTGCTGGGAATGTTGGGAGAATGGCAGATGCTCTTTCCATCTGGACTTGAACCTGAGAAGATGTGAAGCTGATTGAGTTTCTAAAGCTTTTTGGCTCTGTGAGAAGGCCCCAAAATAAAATAATCACAAAGGAACTGGAGCCTGACAATATCTTGGAACACCTGGATCCAGTCATGCCTGAAGCCAATCATTTCCTTTTTGCTTAAATTATTCTAGATGGAGTCCTAACTAGCACAGTTGAGCAGAATCCCCTGCCCTGTGAGCTGTGTTCATTGTTGGGCTTCAGTTGTCCAGAGACAGCTGATCATGGGGGCCCAAAACCCTATCATGTGAGCATCAGCTGAGAGAGGTAGGCAGCTTCGATCTGGAAGGGAACAGTTACCTTCAAATATTTGATAATGGTTGCCCCAGTTATCTATAGCTATGCAACAAATCACCCACAATTTAGCAGCTTAAAACAATCACCATTTTATTGTCTTTCCTAGGTTTGTGGGTCAGGAGTTGGAGCAGCGCTCATTTGGATGATTCTTTTGTTTCATGTGACATTAGCTGAGGTCACTTGGTGTGCTCAGTTGGTGGATGGGCTGGTCTGGAGAATCTAAGATGGCTTCATTCCCAAGTCTGGCACTTTGGGCAGGGATGGCTGGAGGCTGGGCTCAGCTGGAACTGTTGACCAGAGCTCTGCATGTGGCTTCTTCAGCATGGTTGGCCTCAGGGCAATTGGGCTCAGGTCACATAGGTGAGAGTCTCAAGAGATGACAGTGGTAGCTGCAAGTCTGTTAAGCCCTGGACCCTGAAACTAGCACAGGTCACTTGCACCACATTCTATTGGCCAAGCAGTGACAGAACCTGTCCAGATTCAAGAGGAGGGAACCAAGACCCCCTGTCTTGAAGGGAGGAGTGAACGAATTTCAGACATGTCTAATCCGATGTAGTAGTCATGGGGAATAATACTGAGCACTTGCTTTAAGACTTGTACTAAGAACACTATGAGTTTATCTTACTTAAAGCCTAACACCGCCCTACAAGGCAGATGCTCTTATTATCTCCATTTTACAGATGACGCACTGAAGAGTTATGGGATCTGTTCAGGGTAACACAGCTTGTAAGTGGCAGAGCTGGGATTTGAACCCATACCTACATGTTTATGTCATGCTGAAAAGAGGCAATTAGTCTTGCTTTCTGTGGTCCTAAGGGCAGAATCAGGACAATCGCAGTGGGTGGGGTAAGGTTACAGGAATAAAGGTTGCGTTCCAGGTAGAAGGGTTTTTCCTCCTCTCCCCTCCTCTCCTCCACCTTTCCTTTCCGTCTCCTTCCTTTCCTTTCTTTTTTTTAAAGACAGGGTCTCAGCTCTGTTGCCCAGGCTGGAGTACAGTGGTATGATCATGGCTCACTGCAGCCTTGACCTCCTGGGCTTAAGGGATTCTCCCACCTCAGCCCTCCTGAGTAGCTGGGACTATAGGTGTGTGCCACCACACTTGGCTAATTTTTGTGTGTTTTTTTGTAGAGATGGGGTCTCACTATGCTGCCCAGGTTGGCCTCAAACTCCTGGACTCAAGCAATTATCCCTCTTCGGCCTCCCAAAGTGTTGGAATTATAGGTGTGAGCCACTGCTCCCAGCCAGAAAGGCCTTTCTTGCAAGTAGAGTTGGTTATGAGTGGAAGGGACCGCTTGGGAGATAGTTCCCTGTTATCACAGCAGAGGCCAGCAGATTCTAGCATCAAATAGGGGGATAGGAAGAGGTTAGTTTCCTTCTTCTCCAGGAGATTCTGTGACTCAGTGGCTCCTACCACACATACCATCAATCTGCTCTTTGTTCTTCCTCCTATAGCGCCTGCCTTCATTTTGGAAGTGTATTAGTTATCTTGCTGCATTACAAATTACTTAGCAGCTTAAGACAACACACATGCACTATTTCATAGTTTCTGTGGGCAGGAATCAGACAAGAGTTATCTAGGCCCTCTGGCTCAGGATGTCTCGTAGATAGCAATCTAGGTGTCAGCCAGGGCTGCAGTCATCTCGAGTGTCAGCAGGGACAGGATCTGCTTCCAAGCTCCCTCATGTGGTTGTCGGCAGAATTTGGTTCTTTGTGGGCTATGGTACTGCGGCTTCCTTCCTAGTCACATGGACCCCTCCACAGAGCATCTCACAGCAGGACAGCCACTGAGAGGGCCAAAGAGAGTGCAAACCAGGGTGGGAGCAAGAGAGAAGTCATGGTCTTTTATTTTTTTATATTTATTTATTTGAGACAGAGTTTCGCTCTTGTTGCCCAGGCTGGAGTGCAATGCCAAGATCTGGGCTCACTGCAATCTCTGCCTCCTGGATTCGAGCAATTCTCCTGACTCAGCCTCCCGAGTAGGTGGGATCACAAGTGCCCGCCACCACGTCCGGCTAATTTTATATTGTCATGGTCTTTTATTTGTTCATTCTGAATGAAAGATGATACTAACTTTATTCAAGAGGCATCCAAGGCATGGAATCTCAATACATGGCCCCCAAATAGTAATATGATAGCAGCCCAGGGCAGGATACTGTTCCCTTCTCTCCCCTGCCATATGGGGAGGAAATGAAGAGGAAATTTTTCATTTTAAAACATCAGAAAAATTAGGCCTGGTGCAATGGCTCACACCTGTAATCCCAGCATTCTGGGAGGCTGAGGCAGGAGGATCGCTTGAGGTCAAGGAGTTTGAAACCAGCCTGGGCAACATAGTGAAACCCACGTCTCTACAAAAAATTTTTAAAAGTAGCTGGGTGTGGAGGAATGCACTGATAGTCCTAGCTACTTGGAAGGCTGAGGTGGGAAAAATGCTTGAGCCCAGGAGGTTGAGGCTACAATAAGTTGTGATTATGCCACTGCACTCTACTCTATTAAAAATATAAAATAAAATAAATAGGATAAGCATAGTGGCTCACACCTGTAATCCCAGCACTTTGGGAGGCCAAAGTGAGTGGATCACCTGAGGTCAGGAGTTCAAGACCAGCCTGGCCAACATGGTAAAATCCCATCTCTACTAAAAATAGAAAAATCAGCCAGGCATGGTAGTGGCGCCTGTAATCTCAAATACTCAGGATTCTGAGGCAGGAGAATCACTTGAACCTGGGAGGCAGAAGCAGGAGAATCGTTTGAACCCGGGAGGCGGAGGTTGCAGTGAGCCAAGATTGCGCCACTGCACTCCAGCCTGGGCAACTGAGCAAGACTCTGCCTCAAAAATAAGTAAAATAGGCTGGGCACAGTGGCTCACACCTGTAATCCCAGCACTTTGGGAGGCCGAGGCGGGCAGATCATCTGAGGTTGGGAGTTCGAGACCAGCCTGACCAACATGGAGAAACTCTGTCTCTACTAAAAATACAAAAAAGTGGCAGGTATGGTGGCACATGCCTGTAATCCCAGCTACTCAGGAGGCTGAGGTAGGAGAATCACTTGAACCTGTGAGGTGGAGGTTGGGGTGAGCCGAGATTGCACCATCACACTCCCGCCTGGGCAACAAGAGCAAATCTCTGTCTCAAAAATAAATAAATAAATAAATCATCAGAAAAATTATACCATTAACAACCTATAGTCAACCCAGATGAAGGTTTTCATTCTAGAAGATTGATTCCATATAGTAGAAATCCTTTTTGTAAATTTTCACTTCTCTCAGTACTCTCCATTGTTCCATAAAATAGGTATTTCTCCCTTTCCCAAACTATTTGGAAAACAACTTCCTCCCTTATTTTTTTCTTCCAATATTTGAATTAAGAAGTCATCATCTTTTGTAACATAATCACGGAAGTGATCTCCCATCAAATGAATACTGAATGTTTCAGTATTCCATTCATTAGAAACAAGTCACTAGGTCCAGGCTATACTCAAGGGGAGGAGATCGCACCAGGGCACAAATACCGGAGCCTGGCATCACTGGGGCCATCTTCAAAGCCTGGCTACCACTGGGCAAAGGCGCTGGTACGTGTGTAACTTCAGTCTCTTTGTATGTGCTGTTTTCTTTGTCTCAGATACTGTCCCTAACCCTTTCTCTCTCATCTGTTGGGTCTCCGTTTAAAGGCAATTTGCTCAGGAAAGCCATCCTGGAACCCCAAATAGGCCAAATCCCTTTGTTATAATCACATCCCTTCTTTGTATCATGTATTGCAATTACAGTTGCTAGCAAGAAAGCAGCTAACATTTTTCTTTTTATTTATTTTTAATAGAGATGGGGATCTTGCTACGTTGCCCAGGCTGGTCTTGAACTTCTGGCCTTAAGCGATGCTCCCACCTCGGCCTCCCAAAGCACTGGGCTTACAGGTGTGAATCACCACTAATCTACCCAACCTGCTAACACTTTTCAATATCACACATCCTGTGTCACGTGTTCAATTATTTGCACATGTGAACTCCATCCTTTTGCTAGCCTTGAAAGATGACTCTTATTTTTCACATTTGAACTGAGGTTCAGAGAGGTTAAGTAACACTGCCACAGTCACTCACTAGGAAAAGGCCACACCAAGCAGCAGAGCTCCAGAGCCTGAGAGCATGGCCTTCCGCCTCTCAGCCTCTCCCTGCAGCCTGTGCTGTGTGTGGCTTTTGTTTAATCCTTGTCTTCCCATGAGGCTGTGGGCTGTGTCTGCTGCATTCACTGTCCTAGCTCTGGCACCTGGCACTGTGCCCGGCTCATGGTGGGTGCTTAATAATGCAGAGGAATGGAAATAATTGGATCCTGCCAGGAGCTGGAAGGAGACTCTGTGAAGGGCGAGGCCTGCCTTATGGAGAGCCATCCTAGAAAACCTGAAGTCAGAGAGAAGCTAAATTCCTACTGCATCATCCCTTCCTCACCCATCAGGCCTCAATTTTCCTTCTCTGTCTTACCTGTCCCCAAGCCCTATGCTTCTGTTGCCCCTGCCATGCCACATCCTTCTCCAAACACACACTCCAGGTTTTTGCTCCATTTCTACCATCCCCCAAATGCCCCCCTCCTCCAAGGAGTCTTTTCTGAGCCCCTAACCTGATGGCATCTCTCCCTTCTTTTCTTTTTTCTGAGACAGGGTCTCACCCTATCACCCAGCCTGGAGTGCAGTGGTGCTGTCTTAATTTACTAAGACATCAACCTCCCAGACTCAAGCAATCCTCCTGCCTCAGCCTCCCGAGTAGCTGGGACCACAGGCGTGCCCTAGTAAGCCCAGCTAATTTTTAAAGGTTTTTTGTGGAGACAGGGGTCTTACTATGTTGCCCAGGCTGGTCTCAAAGTCCTGGCCTCAAATGATCCTCCCGCCTTGGCCGCCCAAAGTGCCAGAATTACAGGCATGAGCCACTGTGCCTGAACCATCTCTCCCTTCTTAAAGCCCCAAGACATTTTGGGTTGCGTCTCCCCTCCCTCCCTGAGCTACAGTCTTCCCATCTATCAAATGAACACATCCTACGTGCCTTGGCCTGGACTTTTCTTCCAGCTCTAAAGCAACCAGGATTCCACTCAGGTTGTCCTTGCAATGTTCTCATCCTCCCCATCAGTCTGCGAGCTCCCTGAAAGGCAGAGACCGTTTCTTTTCATGTATCCCCAGTGACCAGCAGAGGGCATGGTGACTTTTGGACAACCATAAATATTTTTGAGATGAAACGGCGTGGAGGGCTGGGTTGAGATGCAGATTCAGTGGATATGCACGTCTCCTGTGCATGCTCAATCCCATGCAAAGCCAGAAAAGGTCATTCATTAAAAGGCTGGACGGAGGAGATAAAAAAACCCAACCACTAAAAAAACACAGTTGGAGGACTCACACTCTCCAATTCCAAAAGTTAGAATAAGCCGCAGTAATCAAGGCTGTGTGATACTGGTACAAGGACAGGCGTAGATTGATGGAACAGAATGGAAAGTCTAAAAGGAAATCATGTGTATGGTCAATTGTTTTTTGACAAAGGTCTCAAGACGATTCAATAGAGAAAGGGGAGATTTTTAAACTAATGATACTTAGACTACTGGATATCTGCATGCAAAAAAAAAAAAAAGAAAAGAAATTAGATTTTCACCTCAAATTATAGATGAAAATTAACTCAAAATGGATCATAGACTTAAATTCAGGAGCTAAAACTATAGAACATAGAACACCTAGAAGAAAGCATAGGAGAAATCTTTATGACCTTAGGTTAAGCAAAGAGGTCTTAGATATGATACCATAATCACAATTCATCAAGGAAAAAATTGATAAATTGGACTTTCCTAAAATTAAAAACTTTTGTGCTTCAAAGACATCATTAATAAAATCAGAAGACAGTCTCAGAAGACTGGGACAAAGTATTTACAAAGCATATATCTGATCAGGGACTGGTATCCAGAATATATAAAGAACTCTTACAATTCAATAATACAAACAATGGAATTTTAAAAAGGGCAATGTCTGTAATCCCAATACTTTGGGAGGCTGATGTAGGTGGATCATTTGAAATCAGGAGTTCGAGACCAGCTTGACAACATGATTAAACCCCATCTCTACTAAAAATACAAAAATTAGCCAGGCGTGCTGGTGCATACCTGTAATCCTAGCTACTCAGGAGGCTAAGGTAAGAGAATCACTTGAATCCAGGAGGCCGAGGTTACAGTGAGCCGAGATCATGTCACAGCACTCCAGACTGGGCAACAGAGCAAGACTCCATTTCGAAAACCAAAACAAATTAGCCAGATGTGGTAGCATGCATGCGCCTGTGGTCCCAGCCTACTCGGGAGGCTGAGTCACAAGAATTGCTTAAGCCCAGGAGGCAGAGATGGCAGTGTGTAGAGATCACATCACTGCACTCAAGCCTAAGCAACAGCGAGACTCTGTGTCAAAAAATAAAAATAAACTGGCAAAAATACATATCCAAAATAATTGAAAGCAGGGACTCAAATAGATATTTGTATAACAATATTCATAGCAGCATTACGCATGATAACCAAAAGGTGGAAACAGCCTGAATGTCCATGGATGAATGAATGGATAAACAAAGTATGGTACATATATGCAGTGGAAAATTTATTCAGCTTAAAAGGAAGTGAAAGTTTAACACATTCTACAACATATATGAACCTTAAAAACATTAGCTAAATGAAATAAGCCAGACACAAAAGGACAAATACGGTAGGATTCCAACTTATATGAAGTAAGTAGCGTAGTCAAATCTGCAGAGACAGACAGTAGAATGGTGGCCCCAGGGCTGGGTAGGGGGATGGTGGAGTCAGAGTTTTAAGGATATAGAGTATCTGACGGCAAGACAGAAAAGTTCTGGAGATGGATGATGGTGACAGTTCACAACAATGTAAATGTACTTAATGCCACTGCACTGTACACTTAGAAATGGTACATTTTATGTTATGTATATTTTACCACAACAAAAAAGAGGGAAAAAGGAAAAAATGGGCAAAATATTCTAATAGACTTACCACCAAAGACAATACACAAATGGTTAATAAGCACATGAAAACATACTTAACATCACCAGTCACTAGGGAAATGTAAATTAAAACCACAATGTGATATTACTTTATACTTTCTAGAATGGCTATCATAAAAAAGACAGACAGCAAAGTGTTGGTGAGAATGTGCAGAAATTGGAACACTTATGCATTGCTGGTGGAGATGTTAAGTGGTATAGCCACTTTGAAAAGCAATTTGGCAATTTCTTCAAAAGTTAAACACAGAAGTACCATGTGACGCAGCAATTCTACTCCTAGATATCAACTCAAGAGAAATAAAAATATATGGCAAAGTAGAGCACAGTGGTATGCACCTGTAGTCCCAGCTACTCAGAAGGCTGAAGTAGGAAGATCAATTGAACCTGGGAGTTCAAGGTCAGCCTTGGCAACATAGCAAGACTCCCATCTCTAAAATATACATACACATATTTATAAAAATAGCAAAAAATGACAGCAATTCAAAAGTCCATCAATTGGTGAATGGATAAACAAAATACAATATCTAAACACTACTCAGTAGTGTAAAGGAAGAATGAATTACTAATACATACAACAAAGTGGAATGAATCTCAAAAACATTATGTTAAGTGAAAGAAGCCAAATGCAAAAGACTATATATTGTATGATTCCATTTATATAAAGTGTCTAGAAAAGGCAAACCTATAGAAACAGAAGGCAAGTCAGTGGTTGCCTAGGGGTGGGGTGGGAGCAGGGGTTAACTACAAGTAGGCACAAGGGAACTTTTAGATGATGGAAATGTTCAAAACTGGATTGTGGAGACAGTTGCACAACTCTAAAAATTTGCTAGTATCATTAGATTGTACCCTCACCAGGGTGAATTTTATGACATGTAAACTATACATTGATGAGGGTGTTAAAAAATAAAAGAATAACCCAAGGAGGCCAGAAACTTTGAAAACTTTTGAAAAACAAAAAGCAGATGGAAGACAGAGGATCAGAGACCATAATATATAAAGAGCTTCAACAAATCAATAAGAAAATGACAAATAACTGAATATAGAAAGGACAAAGAATGTGAAACAGCAGTTCACAGAAAATGACAACTAATAAACCAGTGGGAAAATGCTTAACTTTACTGCTAGAAGGAAAGATGCAATTTAGAACCCAGGATGTCATTTTTCACCTGCCGGGTTGACAACATGCAAGGTTAATACCTAGAGCTGATGAAGGGATAAAGCATTGAAAATTCTCAGACACTGCTGGTGGAATGCAAATTCGAACAGCCTCAGTGGAGGGCTCTGTGGCAGGATATGTGAAAAATAATAAGGGCTATTTCCTGTGCTTCAGCGATTACACATCTCAGCTTATAATTCAGAGAAACTCACTGGCACAGGTGCACAGTCTGCGTATTGAAAAAAGTGGGGAGGAGAGAGATCCAAGATGGCCAATTAGCAACAGCTCAGGAACGTAGCTCCCAGTGAAAGTGCAGAGAACGAGTGGACGCCGCACTTTCCGACGAATTTTTGTTGCCCACAGGCTGGGAGATTCCCAGCAGAGGAGACACACAGGTCACCAGTGCAACTCTTTTGGCCGGCACGGCTGTTTTGCTGGTGCCCCAGCGTGGCGCTTCCCGGTGCGGAGTATACAGGATGGACGGGCTCGGCTGGTCCCATCCCCACAAGGAAAACAGCAATTGGAAGCACTGAGGACTGAGAGTTTCACAGCAAGCACAGAGAACCCAGGAAGGTCCGGCTCTGTAGGGAAGGGGCGTCTGCCAAAGGAAAACTAAGAAACAGAAAAACTTCATCACCGGGCAGAGAGAGATCCAAGATGGCCACGTAGCAGCAGCTCAGGATTGTAGCTCCCAGTGAAAGCGCAGAGAGCGAGTGGA
>CAUYQU010067576.1:0-16348 GCA_963574635.1 Cheracebus regulus | reverse complement strand
AGTGCCACAGTAAACAGACGTGTGAATACAGCCAACAAACATATGAAATAAAGCTCATCATCACTGGTCATTAGAGAATTTCTTTACATCTCTCCACAAAGTCCATCTTTTTGGTTAAGACTAAACTCATATTCAGCCAGCATATAAGCCTACATTTTATGGCACATTTATAAAAACTGCACTTACATGATGAAATAGTTATAGACTTCTTTACAAGCCATGATCTCCAATTGATGAGACCTCTTCTTCTTCCCTCAAGAATATTTTGTGTCTTCCAATCATTTCAAGTATGTGATATAATACATATACTTAATACCTGACACAAGTTCAGGAAATAAATGCATAAGCCCAATATTTTGAATAGCATAAGACTGTTAATACCGATACACATGCCACACACACACAAATGTACACATATATGATATATATGCAAAAAATTAAAATAATAAATACTTATAAACTGACATGAATAAAAGTACACACAAGATGCAAGTTTCAAAGGTAAGTATGTTTAAAGGCAGAGCATAAGAGTATTGTCATTTAACAGTATTCAGCAAAATGCAGAATTAGATAGAGATCTAGTGCAATGAGCCTCCTAATTTCATTTCTGCTGTTCAAACAATGAGGACAGCAACTACAGATAATAGTTCAATTAGTAAATGCAGAATATTTAAGAAAATAGACACTCAAATTTATATAAAACAAACTGCATAATTAGCACATATACAACTTAAAAGTTTTGGATATAAACTTTTAACATTACACAGATTCAAAAGTCAGATGTCTATGAATAGGGTTTCTTTCAAAAATTTAATTACAAAATTAATAGCACATATTACAGAAAATTATTTTTTAAGATAGGAACATTTTCTACTCTCATATTCCATGAAATAATTTTATTTAAATGCTTAGCAGGCATCATTGAGATAGATTTCTTTTTTATCAATTGAGTCATTTCTTTGTCACCTGGAAAGATTTCCAAGGAAGATTTACCTTCACTTTTAGATATATTTATTATACAGAGAGTTTTTGAATCAATATATGATACTGCTACTTGAACTTTTGTCCCAAGTTACAAGTATCCATTTTCATAACACTAGGAAAGTTTCAGAAAGTTTTGTTGTTGTATTGTAGATGTTATTTTCGTCTGTTTTTTCAGCAAGGTATTTTAATAATCTATGATCTCTACAATGTAATCGGTCACTATCATGCTTTTTTTTTTTTTTCCTGAGACTGAATCTTGCTCTGTTGTCAGGCTAGAGTGCAGTGGCACAATTTCAGCTCACAGCAACCACTGCCTCCCAGGTTCAAGTGATTCTCCTGCTTCAGCCTTCTGAGTAGCTGGGACTACAGGAGTGTAGTAGTCACCATGCCCAGCTAATTTTGTCATCTTGCTTTTTAAAGTGATTTATAATACATTAATAACACAACCAGTAGGCTTTAGTCCCAGGTATAAAGAATAAACCTGTATTTCACTCCTTAAAAAAAATTATAGAGATTATAGGTAACTTCTAATAATTCAAAATTAATATTGGTGACAATTATTTCTGGCTTGTTTGCCTTCTCCAAACAGACTTGACAAGATTCAATTATAAGATGTGTTTCTCTCTTCTTAGAGAAAATTTTTGGAAAAAAATACATTCCAAAAGTAACAGCATGCAATTTATGTTGGCTTAAATTGGAGTTCAGTTTAATATTAGATGTTACATAGATAGTATGTAGAGCAGATATGCTATTTATTTGCAACAACCTGAAAATATGAAAATAGGTGGGGCTATACATGTAGACAAAGAAGTTGAGCTACTAGTATAATAGTGGTTCCATACACTTACTCTGGAATCAGCCATTCTGGGTTTGAATCCCACCTCTACTATTTACTGCTATGTGATCTTGAGCAAATTGTTACTTGCTCTGAGCCTCAGAGCAAGTAACGTCTCTTTGATAGAGTTATTTTAAAGGTCATATAAGCTGATTTTGCAAAACACCTAGCTATTGGCTAATGTCTGGTTCATAGTGAATGCTACAAAAGCGTGTTTTAAAACGAACAACAACAGCAAACCCAACAATTAGTTGGGTTTTTGCCCAAATCAATAAACAGACAATGCGGTAATCTCTTTTTGTACATGTTTTTTTGTTTCTTTTTTTCTAATTCTGCCTAGTAGAAAAGGTGTCTAACTATGAGATTGTTAAAGAGTGATCTTCCTTAATTTTACAAGCACTGCATTATCACTTTGTATATTTTAGATACTGTTCTTTTTTCATGTATTAATTTCTAAAACTTTTACATTTTTGAATCACATGGCTATTTTCCTAATGTGGCTTTATATTGAGTTTGTTTTTTGGGGTATTTTATCTTCTTCTCGTTGTCCACTTAAAGTGGTAAGCTTCTCACATTAAATTCTCACGTGTTAATTGAAAAAGCACATCACCCTGTCATGTTTTGAACCATTTAACAGTTTAGCAAATGTTAATTTAAATATCTTTAAATTGAATGAATGCATAATTCTGATTCTCTTTGACTTAAATAATCATTAACTTAGAATATTTTAAAATCTGCTTAAATTCATTTTAAGGCTATTTTTAAAATTTTGGAAAAATATTAAACTTTATTTTACTTAAATAATGTTATAATATATCACATTCCTAGGGACTTTTATTTTATAGTATTCTTACTAATTATCTATTGCCATATTATAAATTACCCCAAACTTACAAGATTTCACGTATTTGTTAGCTTAGGGTTCTTTTTTTGTTAGGAAATCTTATTTTGTCTATTTGGGTTTTACAAATATGATGTTGTGGAATACATATAGAGAGTAAAATGGTTATTACAGTGAAGCAGATAAATGTATCTGTCATCTCACATATTTATCTTTTTTGTATTAAGAGCAGCTAAAATCTACTTATTTAACAAAAATTGCTGATATAATACTTTAGTCCTTGTGTTGTACATTAGATTTACAGACTTGTTCACTCTACTTATCTTCCTTTTGTTATCCTTTACCCAACATTTTCCCATTTCTTCCCCAGTGCTCCTCCCACTGCACAGTAATCACTGTTTCATTCTCTCTGTGTAAATGGTCTTTAAAAAATACACATATTCCACATACAAGTAAGATCATGCAATATTTTTATTTCTGTGTCTTGCTTATTTCACTTACCATAATGTCTTCCAGGCCCATCTCTGTTGTGACAAATAGCAGGATCTCCCTCTTTTTAACGTTGAGCAATATTCCATTGTATATATAGATACATCATATTTTCTTGAGCCATTCCTCCATCAATGGCCACATGGCAGTTGTGAATGATGTTGCACTGAACACAGGAGTGCAGATGTCTTTGTGAGATGACAATTTCATGTACGTTGGGCATATACCCAGAAGACAACTTGATGGATTGTATGGTAGTTCTGCTTTTAATTTCTATGGGAACCTCCAAACTAGCTATAATAATCTACATTCCCACAACAATGTACTTGAGTTTCATTTTCTCCACACCCTTGGCAACATTTGTGTTCTCTTGTCTTTTTGTATTTTTTAAAGGTGGGGTTCTCACTCTTTCATCCTGGATGGAGTGCAGTGGCTTTATTATATTTCATTTCAGCCTGAATTCCCGGGCTCAAGAGATCCTCTTGCCTCAATCTCTTGAGTTGCTTGGACCACAAGCATGAGCTGTTGTGTACAGCCTTACTTGTCTTTTTGTTAATAGCCAAAGGTATTTCACAGTGGCTTTCATTTGCATTTCTCTGATGAATAGTAATATTGAGCACCTTTCGATATACCTGTTGACCATTTTTATATTTTCCTTGGGGAAATGTCTGTTCAGATTCTTTGCCCGTTTTTTAATCAGGCTGTTTTTTTGCTATTGAGTTATAAGAATCCTTTATAAATTTTAGATATTAACCACTTATCAGATATGTGGTTTGCAAATATTTTTCCCAGTTGTAAGTTACATTTTTATTTTGTTGTTTCTTTTGCTTGCAGAAGCTTTTCAGTTCGATGTAATCCCATTTATTTATTTTAACTTATGTAGCATGGGTTTTTGGTGGGAAATTCAAAAAATCCTTGCCAAAGCCAATGTTCAGCTTTTTTCCTATGTTCTTTTCTAGGAATTTTATTGTTTCAGGTCTTAGTTTAGCCTTTTATCCATTTTCAGTTGATTTTTGTGTATGGTATAAGAAAAGGGTTTCATTCCATCCTTTTGCACGTGGAAATCCAGCTTTCCCAACACTGTTTATGAAATAAATGGTTTTCACCCATTGTTTTCTCTTGGTGCCCTTGTTGAAAATTACTTGACCGTATATGTTTAGACTTATTTCTGGGCTCTTTATTTTGTTCCATAGGTCTATGTTTCTGTATAATGCCAGTACCATACTGTTTTGGTTATTTTAGTTTTGTAATAAAATTTTAAATCACAAAGTGTGTTGCCTTCACCTTTATCTTTCTTTCTCAGTATTGCTTTGGCTATTCTGTATTTTTTTTTTTTTTAATTTTTATGGTTTCAGGTGAATTTTCTTTTTTTTTTTCTATGTCTGTAAAGAATGCCGTTGGAATTTTGATAGAGATTGTGTTAAATCTACGTATTGGTTTGAGCATGGACATTTCAACAATATTAATTATTTTCATCCATCAACTCAGAATATATTTCCATCTATTTGTATCTTCTTTAACGTTTTGCATTAATGTTTTACAGTTTTTAGTGTACAACTGTTTCATTACTTTAAATGTATTCCAAGGTAATTTTGTATGCTATGGTAAATGTGATTGTTTTTCTGAATATTTTTTCAGCTAGATCATTATCTGTGTCTACAAATGCTACTGAGATTTTAGGGGAATTTTAAGTTCAACATTTTCCTGCTAATTATCAAGGGCATTTTTAATGTACAAAAAAATTTACTTTTTCATGTTTAAGTAAAATTGTACATACTTTTGAAAAATGTAATTTATTGTGACATGAAATTCTTACTGAGAATTCTTGATGCTCTGGTACAGTCTAAAACTCACCAAATTTATTTTTAAAATATTTAAAATGATAAAACAGGTTTGAGTTGAAGAAAAAAATTATTTAGAGCCATAACTGTGGTTCAGTATATCCTTGTTAAAATATTGCCATATGGAAAATAAATAATGTTCCTATTTCAATGTAGCAAAAACTTGTTTTTTGGTCTGTGTTATAATCACTGCTATCCTTTTCAAATAAACAACTAATCAGAACAATATGTACTTCAAACGCTCGGATAAATCAGATCACCTTTGCTTAGTTCCATTTTGATCTAACATTCTTACTATTAGCTCTTCCAGAGCACTCCACAATAAAGCTCTGTCTCTGCTATTTCTATTGGTCCTTTGTTCATAGTGTTTTCTGGATCCCACATATTGTTAAAAACAACAACAGCAACAACAATGGCACTTTAGGCTTATTATCTGCCAATACACATACCAGTCAAACAACAGTGACATTCTCCTCTGACATACTTAGATTCAAGTTGTTTGATATGGTTTACAATAAAATCACTGATTATTTAACCTTGGATTATATTTGTAAATGGCTATTAAAGGGACAAAAACATTCAGTAAATGAAACCAACGAATCGGTGATCCAGTCTTCCAGTTCTTTTTCAAGCAACTCAAAGTGTTTACTTTGTCTATCATTACTTAGATGCTAAGAATTTTCTTTTAGTCTATGCCTTTGTTACAGGATAAGTAGCCAGATTCCTAGAGCAACAAACAGTATTGCATCAGGACAATAGAGTGTTCTCACCTGAAGTCAATCAGCACCCCCAAGATACTGAGGTATTTAGTGGTTCATACCGTATGAAGTTGCTGAAAGGGAGCAAGAATGTTTCCTGAATCCTAATAATGCAGCTAACTGATTGGCTGCTACTACTTTGGCCTGTCTTTCTAGGCCCTCTCCTCAGATGGGCCAATTTACCCACAGGGATGAATAGAGGTCTAGTTAACAACTGTTCTTGTATCTAACTCAGTCATAATTAAACCCTTAATGGCAATCATGAAAATCTCCTTATCATTGGTTAGGTAATTGCAGACACAGAGAATGACAGCTTAACTATAATTGTAGGCCTTGTTGCCAGCTGAATATTGAAATGTGTTAGTATTGTGATTACTTAATGTCCCAATGTGGCTTGTAGCCAATGCTTAAAGTACACTCTAGAAAACTATAACAAAAAGCATAAACAAAGCTTAATTCTCTAATAGCATCTTAATTCTGCTTATATTGAAAATATATAAGCTTTGCTATTCTGAAATTAAACCATGATATGGGGTACCTCCCTATATAAACTAAATTTGAAATGAAGAGCATGTTATAAGGGCCACATATCTGAAAATGAAATCAGCTGGTTAGATATTCTGGCTCTTTCCTTTGTAAGTAACTTTCATTATAGTCCCTTTTCTTTTTAACTTATTAAGAGGTGTGTCAGTTAACTATTCTTGCTTAGGAAAACATCCCAAAATTCAGTGGCTGGATGCAGTGATTGGATTGCGTGTTCTTTCTTGGGAAGAGGAGTTTGTGTGTTATGTATGTTGAGAAAATAAAAGAGATAATATTTCACGGCTAAAATGTCTATGGCATAAATGGTTAGTGCTTATCACTAAGTGTGTTCTCTGTTTCATAAGTACATCACTGGATTATATTTCGCAGATTCCTTTACAGTTACAAAGAACTACATAACTAAGGCCAAAGAAAAGTGAGGAGAAATGATATGTCACCTCCAGATTTAGGTGGTTAACAGTGATTGTACCTTTTCCTTCATTTTGTTTCTCATTCATACTATTAACTGCAGAAAAAATAAATGAGGTTCCAGGAAATGTTGAATCTATAGGAAAAAAAGATCCTGAGTCTCTTGCTAATAGCATGGACAGAGCCCCACCCCTCTAACTGCCACCCTCTGCCAGTCCAGTTGAATGATGCCATAGGGAAGAAATTATCTTTTATTGTAGTAAGATACTGAGAATCTGGAATGTTTTGTTAAAGCAGTTTTCACATCTTACATAAGAGATCTTTAGTGTTTATAAGCCATTTTTAAAAGTTATTTTTACATTTAAGTTGATATCTATAATATTGTTAATGTTTTTACAAGATTAGATTTCATTTTAACCAAATTATTTTGCATTAAATCCATGTTGTAGTATATTACTTGTTATCTTTGTTTTATGACTTGATTTTTCTTTGTTAGTGGTTTAAGACTTCTTTCCTACTGGGTTAATTTCTGTATACTGTGAAGTTCCATTTACAATATCACAAGAACAGTAGGGTTATGTTACTAAAAAGTAAATTAACCACATCTTGGATTGTACTTTCATATACTTAGTACACAGTACCATTCCACTTGTAATTAAGTAATATATTTATATGGCAACATAATTTTTTTTAATGCATAATAATTTCTATTCATTGTTGTGGAGTATATCTTTACCTAGAAAAGGAATGCTAAAATGGGAAGAAGAGTGGTTGTTAAACTGAGATGTTATTGCTAAGTATCCTTTGGGCATATAAAAATTATTTTTAATAACAGATGCTCATTGAATTCACAATTGGAATAGTGGTCATTGACCATTCTAATGCCTTATCTAATATAACCTCTTCATTATTCAAATAGGAAACTGAGCCTTAGAGCAGTGAATTAATTTTCCCAAGTTCACAGAGGTAGAAAATCCAGAGCCAGGCCTAGAAGCTAGATCTCCTAATTTCTAATGCACTTTTCTTCCCACCACAACAAATTTCAATCTGCTCTATATATACTTCTGAGAAACTTAGAAATTTTGGGTTTTGTGAGTTATGATGTCTATTAGAAAATAGTATTATAATTTTCCACTTAAATTAATGTATATATTTAATGTAAATCTAATAAAAATTCCAAAGGCGTAATGTTAGAATCTGATAAATTTTATTAGAAAGACTAAATAGACATTAATAGGAAAATGGAGAAAAAGAAGACTAAGGATAAGGTATTTGCCATACAAAAATTTTAACCTATTGTAAAGTTACATAATTAAAACAAAGTGGCAATAGTATTATCACAAACATCAGGTCAATAAGATAGAATCAAATAGTCTAAAAGTGGACCCTGCAAGTGAGTTTGTATATTGCATGAGAAGGCAGTATAAATCAGACAAAATAAACAGTCTGTGATGAGCGCCCATTTTTTATGACCAAGAAGATCTAGGCACTTTTTTTCTAGGCACTTCTTTTCCAGGTGAAAGATTATATTGAAGGGGAGAAAATAACTTTTGCCTCTTTGTTTACAAGCAGTAAACAAAAGTAAATAACTTTTGCCTCTTTGTTACAAGCAGTAAACAAAAGTAAATAACTTTTGCCTCTTTGTTTACAAAGCCTCTTTGCTTACAAGCAGTGACAATTATGCTCTTAGATTCTGTTAGAGGGTAGAGAAAACTTTGGATTCACTATATAAAAAAATTAGTAATTTTGGTGAGTTACCACATACCTACCATTTCCACTGTCATAAAGGTTTTATAAGAGGATCAGAATACCTCCTTCCCCACCTTCAAAGAATTGCTGAGAAATAAAGGAACAAGAAAGACTACTTAAAAATTCTCCATAGGCATTCTGAAAATTAGGTCTTACAGCAAGTATAACAGCCCAGAGAGGTATTCATCCTTAATTTGTGCAAGTCCTCAAACAAATAGATATAATAAGCTGATAAGGAAATGGAGAAATCACAGTAGAAATAGCTATAGGTTTTAGAATATAGACACCATCTCCTATTTAGAAAAATACATAAAGAACAAACAATTTGGAAAAATATTTGCCAACAGTGCAGGTTAATGTGCAGAATAAAGCATTGTACAAAAACTTTATATAAAATCAATAAGAAAGACAAAAAGCCCATTAGGTAAGTGGAGAAAGGATAAGAAGAAGAAATTCACAGATGAGTAATAATGACTATTCTAATATGTTACAGTAGATAATGCAAGTATTTACAAAATTTATATCAAATTTTTATAACACATTTTTAAATATTAAGACATTTAACCCATTCATCATCTTTTTCCTAGAGTAAAATTTTTTTAAAGATAAAAAATATTTACATCAGTGTATTTTTGTTAAAACTGAAGTTTTTAGCTGATTCATATTGAATTCAACCTGATTTAACCAATGTGGGAGAAATGTCAAATAACTTGCAATGAAATATTATTAATATGTAACTCTTAAAATAAGGACTGGAAAGATTATTTTTTAATAATCTTGATTTGTTTGAACAGTACAGAAAGTATTAAAATATTTATTAAATAACAGCACATATAAAAATATTATGTACCAATATTTCAATTCTGTAAAAATATATATATATATAAGAGACTGAAAGAAAATATCTACCAAATATAAAAGAATCAATATTACCGAATACTATATTATGAGTAGGTGGTAATTTCTTTTTTATGCTTTACCAGATTTTCAAAGTTTGCATTAATTACTTCAACGATCAGAAAATTTTGATGTTTTTTTTCCTCCAACCAACTCTACACATCAGTATTATTACAGAGTTCAAAGCTACTCTATGAAAAAACATTGCATGCAACTATATTCTATCAGCCATTATATTTTTAAAGAATTAGTAAGGAGATACCACAACATTTTACAATTGATTTTCTACGGTCACATTTCTAAAAATCTCCTTAGATTAAACCAAAGGTTTCTTTTATAATTAAAACCATTTTTCTTTTTTTTCAAGTGGAACATTATTAAAGTAGTGTTAATTACATATTCCTTATTGAAATATAAAACTTGTAATATATTTTACTTTGTGTTTCAAACTGTATGTCTCAGAATACCCAACATTTTTATACCCTATGGCAAGGATTATGTCAACCCAGTTATAGCGACACAGAGGGGCTGAAACCTGTTTATCCAAATTCCTATTGGTCCCTTCTATTTCTGTCATATTGTTTCAAAAGATTTAAGATGATTATATCCCCATTTTGTTGTTCTTCCAATTTCCTCAGATTAGAAAATTTTTGTGTATTGACAATTCATAAAGAAAATTCTCTTCTAGCACAGACAACTATAGGGTAAATAAGAAGAGACAGAAAGAAATTCTTCAAGCTGGTATATACAGAACTTTTAATGACCAATATACCTTTAGCATTATTTTTAAGACTTCTTGCAGGACATTTTAAGGAGTAATAATGCAAAAGTTTAGAATAATTCACAGTTAAATGCAATCTCAAGGACAGCTATCTTTTATAAGAGGTAATGTGGTTATTAAAATCATTTATATAAACTGAAGTTTTAGAAACTGCAAACCGCGAAAAAAAAAATTTGATGAGATGTTATCTGTTGCACTGATGAAGTAAAAAAAAAGTGTTTTCTCATTCTAGATTAAACAGAAGTAATATTGGTTCTTAATTGCAAGACTTCACAGAGTTTTTAATAAGCTAATGTGCATCATAAATCTTACTCACACATAAAACATTATTCTCATCCCTAAACTCCATTTTTAAGAATAGCTTCAACAGAGTGTCCTTCAAAAAACAGTTTGGTAAATTATTGACAATGCTTTTACTACTACTTTTAATGGAATATTATTTTTCTAAACCTATAACTTTTTGCTACATTATGATTGCACATGATCTAAGCTAGAGATAGTCTATTCTCCACTGTCCCCACAAATGGCTATAAATATTGTGCCAGTTTGTGTCTACTAAAAACAGCCATATACCCTGGCTGTGGTTTATTGAGAAGATACATAGGGAAATGAGGAAGTGCAAAATAGACTTGTAATTTGGCTCATAGAGTTCAAAACAGCTTTCAGAGTACCACCATAACCACATAGACAAGTACCATGGCAAACTGGACAATAATTTAGGATAAAAACAGCTCTAGAGAATCAAGGTGTCCCCTCAGCACATGTCAGCCTTCCCTCCCTGCTTTAGTGCTCCACATCGTGCCAACTCACTCATTCTCTCTCTGTGTCTATAGCTCCTGCTGTCACTTGCAAGCTGACCCTCATTATTCTCCTCTCTATTGAGGCATTTTCTTAACCCAGAGTTCTGCAGCCCCATAGTTTCTGCTTACTGCTTCCTTTCTGTTGATCTCTCAGCAACTTTACTCCCCTATTGTCTTCAGACTTCCTTTGACTATCCCATTCAAACCTCACAAAAGAGATGAAAATTTGATTGGGTCTGCCAGTCTCTTCCATTTTTAGGCAGCCCAGTTGGTAAAAGTGCTCTCTCCAGGACAATATACACTCTGCTAGCCAGACTCTACATGGGTGCCTTTGTGGTCGGACACACTCTGGGACCAATTGTATGTGGTAAGAGTGGTGACGTTACCTGCATAAAGAACCTTTCTGAGGGAATGAAAGTGCAGCAGGCACTTTGGACCTAGGAATCTCCAAGGAAAACCACGAAACTGACAGATAACTCAGGATGTTCCCTTTTAGTATTGTTCACATCTTCTTTTAGACTGAATTTAGTACATCCTTAACAACTTCATATTTTTATTTGTGTACTTTTATAGGGAAATAAAAATGTTTCTGCTTAAATTCATATGGAGTATTGCTAAATGCTTTAAGGAAGAATAAGTACAGTAGATGGGTTCCTCATTGAAACCTCAACACAAAATGTAAAACAGGCCGGTCGCAGTGGCTCATGTCTGTAATCCCAGCACTTTGGGAGGCCACGGTGGGTGAATCACGAGGTCAGGAGTTAGAGACCAGCCTGGCCAACATGGTGAAACCCCTTCTCTACTAAAAATACAAAAAATTAGCTGAGCGTGGTGGTGGGCGCTTGTAATCACAACTACTCTGGAGGCTGAGGCAGGAGAATCCCTTGAACCTGGATGTGGAGGTTGAAGTGAGCGGAGATCATGCCACTGCACTCCAGACCAGGTGAAGGTTTGAGATTCCATCTAAAAAAAAAATTTAAAAACGTAAAATAAATTTGAGACATCTGCTGTAACAGAAATTAAAGATATCTCTAGAAGATCCAGTTAAGTGAACAAATTTGAGCCAGGAAATTGGATGATCAACGAGTTGCTTGAAATAATTCACTGAGTAAGCATTTTTATTAATAAGGCAGATCTTATACCTCCAGTAGAACTTTTATTCCTATGAATTGGAGATGTAGAAAGTTACATCTGGGACTCATTCTTTCCTTAATCCTTACAGAAGAGTAGACCAGAGATGAAGCCTGAGAAGACGCATCACCCTCCAACACAGGACATCAATAAGACATATGCACTGAAATGGGTTGGGTACCATCTAAGGCCAAGAAAATGACAAGCAGGAATGTAAAAGGCGTTGTGCTCTGTCATCAATAGTTTGAATGCTCGAGAGAGGTCAAGACCCATAAGATTAGCCCCTTCTTCTGTCACACAAAAATTGAAAGGCTAGTTTAAACCGTGCTTTTATAATAGCGCTATAAAGTAAGGTCATTCTTCCATGTATGCCAATAAGAACATTCACATCTGCAGCAATTTGTGCTATGGTAAGCCATAAAAGTAAAAGAGCACTTGGTCATATATATTCTTACAAAACCCAAGTGCCCAGAATCAATGAAACAGGAAAGTCACTGAGTGAGTTAGAACACAACCTGAAAAAGTGGCCCTGGCATTGGAATCATGTTAATTGAGTTACTTCTCCAGCTCAGTTTGTACCATTGGTGATAACGTTTCCTCTGGTGATCGATAATGTGACTGACAATGGTAAGCAAAAGGAGTATTTTTCTTTGAGTTGTGTTAGTGAGATGCCTTTGTGTTGCTGGTGCTCACAGGCTCTGTTTCACATAAATCTAGCAAATCTACAGTCTCTGCTTCTAACAATGGTGCATTATATGGGCCCTGATGTCACTTTTTCTTTTTTTCTTAAAAACTCCAGGTCACTTTTAAAGGCAAAGATTCACATCAGTCTACCATCTTCACCAATCTAAATCCAATCAATGTTCATGGGTAATGCAAACTAAATGTTAACGCAACTGTAAGTAATTACAAATCCAGTTGCAATAACCCTATTAAATTTGGTGATTTATTTTTACATCAACCAATGGAGGAATGTGCTTGCATATTTTCCCCCAAAAAAGTAATGCTTCTCAATATCAGGCATAAGTGGAATTATTCTATACTTGTGACGAATTTAACAGACTTTCAGTGCTTAAATTAGCTAGTGTTTGCAGATGCAAAACTTCTTACACATAAACCTAAAATGAATGATGCAGAATATTCTTTCAAAGGCTACAGAGTTTTCCACAAAGTTGTTTAAGACATAAAGAATCATTGATAACTATCTTTGGCTTAAGACAACTAATCTGAAATGGCTTCCACATAAGGAATACTGAAAGATCTTTTAGTAGCCTAACAAGTTAATGCTTTCATTACATCTGGTAAAATTAAAGTTTGTAAAGGAAGCAAATTGGTGGCATATTCAAATTGTCTTCCAGTTGACGCTTTATAAAGTGAGTCAACAGCTTCAGCATAATCCAAGCTCAACAGGTATGAAGAGCACAAAACAATCCAAAACAAGCAGCATTGTTCCCTGAGATAACAATCTTTAAAGAAAATCAAAGCTGTTCTGACTGAATTGTAAAGAAAAAAAAAATTTTTTTTTCCAGTGATCAGAACAGAGGGTTGTGGTTCACTGGTTCTGTCTCAAAGGACTCAGGAAACTGGGAGGGGCAGCCACTTTCCACACTCTACAGGCCACATGGAAACTTGGCGGATAAAGAAAAATCCCCAGGGCCAGTGACTGGTCAATTACGAATTGTAATTCAACTGTCTCTACAGTTGCCAGAGAAACCAACTTGGGAACTGTGGTACCTTTTGAGACATGACTAAAGAATGGCCATGGCTGGTTAGAATACAGTGCAAAGAACAGTGTTTGATCCATGTGCTGAACAGTGCAATGCAGACTATTCCTTGCACTAACCAGCTGCTTGATCAGTAAAAAGGGGCACAGAAGCACATGCTCATGTCAGCATACCATGGCTCCCCAGTCCACAATGGACTTATCTGGTGTTAAACTGAAAAACGAATACTTCAGAAACATGAATCTGCCACATTTCAAGGATATGACATCCGTTGAGAACAAATATGTGGAAATAAAACGATTCCATATAGTAGGTAAACACCTTGACAAATATGAAGGCTTTCAATCATGTCAAACGGTTTTAAAAACGTCCACTTTGCCATCCCTCTCCAGATACTTAACGTTTCCTAACACAAAAATAGAATAAATACTGGAGAGAAATCAATACTCTGCACATCCAAATTGTTCAAGCCTGCCACTGCAATCAAACTTTCTTCTTTTTCTCTGCAAAGAGCTCAGAGGCAGTCTTTCAGTTCAAGGATGAAACATTCTCACCGCTCCATCTCTAAATATAAATATAGATAACAGAAACATTAATTTCTTGAAAATTTAGCTGAAGTATTGTTTTTAGCTGTGTTTTCAGCAGTGGTTTTCTCTGTAGATTGAATGATTCTTTATAAATGACCTTGTCAGTAAAGCCGCTTATAATTGGTAACTTTTTAATACTTAGTAATTGGTAAAGAAGGCCCTTTCTCATGGTTTAGTTAGAAATAACTTAATGTATACTTTTTAACAAGGATTATTTTCCTTGAACTCTAATACTGGTGAAAGCTGTTAAATTAGCAGCCCTGGGGCCTGGAAACTTTTTTTAGTCACAAAGCCCATAGAGTAGGAAAAGCTTTCTTTATAAGTCCTGAAAAAACTATGTTTCTAAACCCAACTAATAAAGGCAGAAGGTTTTTAACAGATCCAGTTTGGGCAATAGTTTACAATAGAGGGAACACACCTGGCCAGTTAAGGGCCATCCGTTAACTCATTTCCAAGAGATTATCTAATTATTGTCTGATACCAAATAATCTTTTGAATAGACTGAGGGCTCCTTCTCCAACCTGCATGGCAGGTCACTGATGTTTTCCACATTATTTGCCTCTTCTCCACTTTAAAAAGACTTCATTAAAATGAAACTGGGTTATTTTTCTCTTTTTGATGATCACGGCTTCTTAGCATAGTATTTAGGGCCTTTATCCTCAGGCATCCTTGCAGTCTGCTGCCTGTTCCCTCCCAGAACACTTATGAATTCAACAGGCTGGTTCAGGAAAGCTGAAACTTTGGAAGACAATATTCATGGTTGGATGGGCTGTAACTGTTAGTCTTTGGAAAACTATTTTGAAAAAATATTTACTGACTTCTAACAATGCAATTAATATATGCCAAAGGGAAGACTTGGAATAGCAGCAGTTAGATTTTTTTATGGGGAAAAAAACTGAATTTAATTATTTTTAAAATTAAATTACATTTTAGAAATTTAATGCATAAAGACTTGGACTGTAACTTTTTGCTATTAAATAACTGAGAGCATTTTTTCCATGATTTTTTTAATATCAATATTTTTCAAATATTTATTATTCTAAAGAAATGGTTCATAAAACAATATTTTAGCAAACGTATCTATGTAATGAGAAAACAACTGCTTATATTATTAGTTATATTTAATAACTTCTTTATTCTGCTTCTGGAGTGACATATGCCATAATATTTTGAGGTCATAAGACATAATACCATATACCACTATCTATGAAAATATAATGCAATATGTTTACTTACTGCTTTCATTGAGCTAAAGGTTCTAATTTTTTTAATTTTCTTTAAAATATTCTTCACTGGAAACTATTTTTCTTATTTTTTAATTTTTACTTTTTATTGCATTTTAGGTTTTGGGGTACATGTGAAGAACGTGCAATATTGTTGCATAGGTACACATGTGGCAGTGTGATTTGTTGCCTTCCTCCTCTTCACCTATATCTGGCATTTCTCCCCATGCTATCTCTCCCCAACTCCCCACTCCACGCTGTCCCTCCCCTATTTCCCCTCGACAGACCCCAGTGTGTGCTGCTCCCCTCCCTGTGTCCATGTGTTCTCATTGTTCAACACCCACCTATGAGTGAGAACATGCGGTGTTTGATTTTGTGTTCTTGTGTCAGTTTGCTGAGAGTGATGGTTTCCAGATTCATCCATGTCCCTACAAAGGACACGAACTAATCGTTTTTGATAGCTGCATAATATTCCATGGTGTATATGTGCCACATTTTCCCTGTCCAGTCTATCATCAATGGGCATTTGGGTTGGTTCCAGGTCTTTGCTATTGTTAACTGTGCTGCAATGAACATTCGTGTGCATGTGTCCTTATAGTAGAATGATTTATAATCTTTTGGATATATACCCAGTAATGGGATTGCTGGGTCAAATGGAATTTCTATTTCTAGGTCCTTGAGGAATTGCCACACTGTCTTCCACAATGGTTGAACTAGTTTACACTCCCACCAACAGTGTAAAAGTGTTCCTATTTCT
>CAUYQU010067575.1:0-64376 GCA_963574635.1 Cheracebus regulus | reverse complement strand
TTTTTTAAATATAATTTGACCCACTTAATTTGAACTAACATCAATTATTAATACTATTATGTCACAGAATATTGAGGTTTCAGGCCACTGCCAGAGTATATTGAGTTAGTAATTCTACTGATTCTTCCACTGTTTTCAGCTGCAAATTTTTAGTCCAACAGCTTTTAGCAGCCGCCTACTTCATATTTCCCAATCTGCTATCTACTAAAACAAGCTGAAATGAAAGTTTAAGGTAAAATTAGATGAGCAGACTTATTAATAACTTTTTATTTTAAATACAACTTTAGATGAAAAGGCCTTTGCATGAAAGTGTTCACTTAACTACAGTATAAGGGCAGCCACAAGTGATAACTATTTCCTTCCTGGCTCACAGAGCATTTATTTTTTATTTCTAGTTTTATGACAGTATCGAGGTAAAAGGAAGTCTTAATGTCATGTAAGGGCAGAAACTTTCACTTGAATTCAATGTGGCATATTTTTAAAGTCTCCCTACTACATAGTCACATATTTCCTTCTTCAAACATTTCTTTTCATTCTCTCTTTCAGCTTTCTTCATTTCTCTTCTACAATTCCAACACCTCCTCCACCCTCCATCTTTTTGTCTTACCGCCTGAATTTTAAGGTTCATTTTACGCTTTGTGGTCTTCAGTTCCTCTTCAATAACGGCTGCATTCTTCTAAAAGTAAAAGGAGAAAAAGTTCTAAGTAATCTGAAATGACAGGAAAAAATTGTCTATAGGTATTATCAGATCAAATCAGGTTTTTTTCTGGCAACCTATACACACATGTCATTTTTAATATGGTTATAAATACTCTTTGTTATAAATCTGAAGTAATTATTACCATGAGTTATTTAGCAGGAAAGTTATTTTATTATATATAAGGTTATTTTATTATATGAACATATTATATATACATGATTTCTATAATTTCCTCTCTTATATCATAAATAGTGATTAATTGCACCCACCTCCTATATAAAATTCAGTAATTAGCAGATAATCTGGTAATCGAAAGACATTTTACTTACAGGGTAAATTCTTAATTTTTTTAAGAACTCTATTTTTTCCACTTTCAAATATTATTCATGCTTACAAGCTGAGAATGAAAAAGACAGCTTTCCCTATTCTCTTTTTTATTAAGATGAATGGTACCACAATCTTAGATGTAAAACCTCAGAGCCATCTTTGCCTTCTTTACTGCCATCAGTTCTCCCAGTACCATATTCTAACGTATCTTTTTTTTTTTTTCAAAGAATATTCTTTCTTTTCAAAATGCCACAACCCTAGATCAGACCTTATTTGGCTCATGCCTCAAATAATGCCATGGATTCCTAATTGGTTTCCCTGCCTCCAATTTCTCTCCCTATTTTCAATATCCTGTAATACTGTTAGATTTGTTTTCCTGTTTTCATTATGTCATTTCCATATCAAAAGTCTTAATCTTTCAAGTAGTTGGGGTTGATCCTATGGGGAGTGCTGTCTTGAAAGGATCAACCCCAACTACTAATTATTATTGATTTTGAGCTGCTCTATAATGTCATTGCTAGCTAATATCCAACTTATTTCCCACAAACAAATCCTCACTCTTGTAAGGCTAGTTTGTACATTTCCCTAGCTGTACCCAGTAGAAGCATGTGGGTTCAAACCTGAGTAACAAGAAGACGACAGGCATGTGTTATCTTAGACAAGTGATTTCTCCCAGGGACCTAGTACTATCATTGTTAAAAAATAGGGACAGTAATATCCTACTTCCCAAGGTTTTGCAAAGATTAAACAAAATAACACGTTGACCATCTATTATGTTGCCTAGCCCATGAAGGGAGAACAACATTGTCAGTTTCTTTTCCAAGGAGTCCTTATTCTTTGCTGCCTCTGAGTATGCTTCTTGAAATTTCCTCACCCCATGCTTTGCTTCTAAAGGTCCTATCCCTTTCCTGAAGCCTACCTAATCTATTCTAGATAGGGCATCCTCACCCTCTCAAACATGTCTGAACACAAAGCCCTTATTCGGCAATATTCACTTTTTGTCCTATACTATACTGTAACATTTCCTATACTCCCATTTTTCCCTTATTGAATTTTTCATGCTGTGGCTTGTTCTCCCAATAAGCATAAGAGTTCCTGAAGAGCACAGGCTCTATCTCATACCTCTGGACCCTTACCATCACTTGTATGGGGTAAGCGTTGTATAAATAACCAATCACGGATAGCACACAGTGGTTTAGGTTATCAATGCAAATGTCATAGGCCAAGAGTCCTCAAATCAACATGCCAAATGTCAAATGCCGAGAATCTTCATATCAACATCACCTATTTTTAAAAGTCAGTGTCATAGGTCTGTTGCCTCCTCCAGCTAACACATAACAGTGTGTACTTCAGGACTCTAGACTCAAACCTTTGTTTGCAAGGCAATCTCCAGAGTGGCAGTCAACCTTTGCACGTCATCATGTGCCTTGTCTTCTTCCTTTTTTACAGCTCTCAGTTGCTGGCGCAAATTCATAACTTCGAGATGCAACAGCTTCAGGTCCTTTGAATGCTCGTCTTGTACTGTATTCAGTCGATCTTTCAGAAAAGCTACCAGACAGCACAGGAGGGGCATCAAGCAATAGAAAGTCAGTAAAGGAAATCAAGCACCTATACAGGACCAAATTTCTGATGATTCTTATCTCTATACTTGTTTTCTGAGGATTCAAATCCTTTTCAGTTTGCAGGCGAAAGATGTTCATCTTCAACGACTGAATGAGGCTTTCAAGACGGCACATTCGATTTACCAGAAACTCACAGTTCTTCCATAAAATGTCAGTTTTTCCTGCACAAATTACTTCCTTTTGGATAGGACTAATGACTTTCTGGCTCTCCAGGTCTTCTAAACAGTTTGGAGTTTCCAACTGGCCTCTGGACAAAGATCCCAATATAACAATATTATGCAATGCAATCTCTACTACAGTAATCCCAACAACTGAGTCAATGTAACATTTCCAATAAGAATAACTGGAGAGTGACATCACCAACATGGCAGGCCTCTGACTCTCCCTCCATGTAGGGACACACTAAATAAACATCTATACCCAGATCTATTCCCTCTGAGACCAAGTCAGAAACAACTTGAGAGACTCTTCTGTATCTGGCAACTGAGAAAATACCCACATTGCCTAGGCAGGAAAAGCTGAGGCACATTCAGGCCCAAACCCCGCCTCAGGCACTATAGGAAGGTATCCGCAACACCCACCCTCTCCCTGAGGAGAGAAGGGTTTGGACCATGTATTTAGGGCCCTAGCTCTAAGATTCCCCACAGTGTGGCTCTTGATTCACCTGGGTCTAGGGGCAGAAGGGATTAGGCATACATGAGTCTCCCTAGACCGTAGAACAAAGAGGCGATTATACATGGGTGTGTAAGCATTTATAGAGGCTTCATCCCCCAGGGTAGATGAAGAGACTAAAACTCAAAGCTCCCAGTTTCTGCTTGCAAGAGGTTTGCCAGTGTACTCTGTCAACTGCTGCTGTTAACAGTTGAGCTTCATACAAGCCTGCACCAGAGAATTAACTGGGCTGACAAACAGTAACCTTTGGCAGCCTGAAAGGGAGCCTGGCAGCCCCCAAACCTATTCCCTTGGCTCATTCCATCAATAACTCCAGTCTACCAATTCCTCCTGGAAAAAGTTTTTCCACGCATCAAGTGCCCCAACTTTTAAAACTTCTACTTGAGGGACTGCATCCTAAATATCCTCACTCTAGGGGTAGAAAGGATTAGGAATACAAGACTCTCATATGAGACTCACAGATTGCAATACCAGGAGGTGGTTTTAAACAGGAGTATAAGCAGTTCCAGGGACTACACCTCTTGGAAGCAGTGCAGAGAAAGTGCTAAAACACAGTTTCGTTTTTGTCTAAAAAGTATTTCTCTGTACATTCTTCCAGTGAATAACTGATGGTCTGGCTTCTAACTAACTGGCTTCTAACTAACTTACATCAGGGAGTTAATGGGGCAGGCAAACAATACACCTCCGACAGCCTAAATGAGAGCTTAGTACTTGCCAAGACTTCTCCCCTAGCTTGCACCAGTGATAACTCCAAGTCTACAGAAACTTCCTATATGTAGTTTGTCCATCATCAAGTGTTATAACTTCTACAGCTCTCATACAAGGACTACCTCCTTAGCCATCCAGCTCTGGGAGCTGATTTGGCTCTGCATTTCCAAGTATCTTTAGGCCACAGAAAACAACGAGGTAGATATACAATGGGCCCACTTCCAGTGGCCATACCCTCAGAAGATGCAGTCTGAATGACAGTACTACAGGTATTTGCCACAGAGCTTCTCCCTGGCTTAGAGTAAAGAGAGAAAAATGCCTGCCTTTGTGCAGATAGATAATGCCTGCTTTAGTGCAATAAGGTATAAATACCTGCTCTCGGCTTCACCCTGAGGAAGGAACTGGAACATGCATCTGACACCCCAACATTTTCGACTGCATCTAGAGAGCATGGCTTCTGTCTTACCACTCTCATGGTACTAACAAGACTTGGCCATCTTAATCTTCTGGGGCCACCAAAAATAGAGAGATCAGATTGTATAGAGATTTGAGAGCTGTATTATAATTTCTGGCTGTATGAATTGGTAAGATCTCCTACATAAGAGCCAGTTTGACAAGACTGGGAAAGGTTACTGTCTTACTCAATCCACAGAAACCAACACAGAGTTAAAAAAAAAAAAATGAAGACATAGGAAAATGTTCCAAATAAAAGGACAAGATAAATCTCCAGAAACCAATCCTACTGAAATGGAGATACATGGTTTATCCAAGAAGGAATTCAAAATAATGGTCATAAAGATGCTCACCAAGGTCAGGAAAATAATGCAAGAACAAACAGAATTTCAACAAAAGAGAGTAAGAAAGTATAAAAAAAGTACCCAACAAATCATATAGTGAAGAATACTATAATAGAACTGAAAAAATTCAATAGAGAGGCTCAATGACAGACTATATCAAGTGGAAGCGAATAAGTAAACCTGAGAACAGGCCACTGAAAATCATCCAACATGAGGAGCAGAAAAAAAAAATGGAAATGAGTGTAAGGTGTCAGGTAGGGGTCCAGTTTCTGTTTTCTGCACATGGCTAGCCAGTTTTCCCAACACCATTTATTAAACAGGGACTCCTTTCCCCATTGTTTGTTTTTGTCAGGTTTGTATAGACTTACTTTTTGTCTCTTAGGCACATAAAACAGAATCCCTCACAGCTTGGCCTCCATTTTATGTTAGAAGGGACCCCATTAGGATTTTTATGCAAAGTGAAACTCATTCTTTGAAAGCCATAAATATTTGGGAAACAACAGATACAGTGCTAGTGATAGAGATAAATAAAAAATGGTTTCTACTTTCCATAAACTAAGAAATTAATAGAAAAATGATATATAAAAATATATACAGTCACATTCCAGATCGTTCAAATGTGGTTCACAACAGTGTTGAAGACAGTTTCCTAGGACAGTTATTCTGGCAGTGATACACGTAACAATTTGTGGGAAAAAAGACCACCAGTGGATGTCTGAAACTTCAGATAATGCTAAACCCTAAATTTACTATGTGTTTTCTTTTTCTTTTTAAATCTGAAAACATAATTTTATCTTTTGAATTATAAGCTCCTTTTATTTAATCAGGGTACATTGACAGGATAATTAGAATAGTCAAATGAACAATTGTCATAAAATACTGAGTATTTTTTTATTGAGATGAAAAGTCCTCTGATAATAAAAACAGATAGAGACAGTACTATGTGCAATACAATGTAGCTGGAATGTGGCATGCCCTAAAAAACAGTTTGGGAGAAATAAAAAATTTGCCCTATTGAGATAAGAACATTAATGTCCAAGATATGAATAATACATGAAATGGAGAAAAGAAAAAAACATAGTAAAATAATGTATAATCTATGACTGGAAGTATGTACACATAACAAAAATACTAAAATATTTTATGAGAATAGAAAAACTTTCATTCTAGGATGACATTTGTAACTTTTTTTTAACTTATCGTAAGTTTAAGGGTACAGGTTCGGGTTGGTTACCTAGATAAACGTGTGCCATGGGGTTTTATTGTAAAAATTACTTAATCACCCAGGTATTTCACCTGGTACCCATTAGTTATTTTTCCTGATCTCCCTCCTCCCACCCTCCAAAAGGCCTCAGTGTGTGTTGTTCCCCTCTGTGTGTCCATGCGTTCTCATCACTTAGCTCCCATTTATAAGTGAGAACATGCAGTATTTGGTTTTCTTTTCCTGCATTAACTTGCTAAGGATAATGTCCTCCAGCTCCATCTATGTCCCTGCAAAGGACACGACCTTGTTCTTTTTTATGGCATAGTATTCCATGGTGTTTACTAGGTTATCAGAGCCACTGGACCTATGATTTTCCACCTACACCTTCCTTCTCACATTCCTTTGGTGCTTAAAGTGTTTGATACATTTGCCTTTTACTGCACCTAAACATTTTCCTCTATTTTCTTGATTTCTTCTTATTTTTCCATATCTTTCCCTTTGTTCTTTCCATCTTCTGTCAGTTACTCTGCCAGTTTCTCTGGTGAGGTTGCTGCTGTGACCTCAGCTGGGGTTTCTGTTGAGACTTCAGTTTGGGCCTCTGATAACCAAGACAGCCACTAAAAAGTACAATGTAGGGGACATATTCAGCGTGCATCTGCTGGACAAAGAGATGATGCATGTTCTGGGCAGGTCAGGATGAAATACAAGAGCAGCCTGTAATGTAAAACATGAATTATTTCTGGAATTTTCTATTTCAATTTTTTGGACGGTGGATGACTGTGGATAGCTGCAACAGCCAAAAGTGAAACCAGAGATAGCCACTGCAATACAAGAGGTAGTTCCTATAAGGTAAACTAAAAACGTCATTGTATTCTACCCATAAAGATATGTATATCTCAAGATATATACATATATATATATATATATATGTATGTGTGTGTGTGTGTATATATATATATAGAGAGAGAGAGAGAGCATATGTTAATTTTAAGAGCATATGTTAATAGTTATCACTGAATGTTTAAAAATTAGATAGTATTTAGTCTTATGAGGTGAAATTAGTTCCTTATAAATTGGCAGCCTGATGAACATGTAAAAATTATAGACAAATGTCAAATGTGTCCTATTATTTATGCTTTTGTGTATTTCAATTATACTCTGTAGCGCTTCTATAATGTATTTAATCATGTATAGAAAAACTATAGGAATACAAAATTAAGTGATAAATATACAAACAAAATAACCTTCTGTCTTAAACCTTAAAACAAAGACCTTTCAGAAAGATCAGAGCTATATCATCTTGAATTCACTTGTGTAGGGCATACAAGCATTTCTATAAAATCTGATCTACCTTAATTTATGGGAACTTTACTATTTCTTCCATCTAAAGTGAATATATTATCTACCTCAATAAAAGACTACTGGGGAGGGAATTATGTGACAATTTATATTATTATTTTTATTAATAAGATGAAATATTAAAAATAATAAATTTAAAACTGCAACAATTCCTTGTAATTTTATTACCAAGTCAAAGTAGATAGAAGAGCAATATATTTTCCAAAGTAAACAGTACCTATATACATGCAAGTATTGTAATACATTATTTATGCATCATGCCACAGACATAGACATGCACACTCACACACACATTTTTAGAGTAATAGAAAATTGTGATCATATTGATGCTTTCAAATAAAATTTCGTCAAGTACTCTAAAGCTCTTCACAAATCTAGACAAATTAAAAATGAAGCATTACTTGATAATGAAAAGCATTCAGAGTTAAGAAGCTTTCAGGTTTAGTATTTAAATTAAATCATATACTTAAGTAGAATTATAGTGAGTGTAATCTAAGCTTTCACTGACAATCTAGTTATCATTGAAATATCACATAATTAAATAAAGTGCCACAAAACAAAATAAATATAAATTACCATAATTTTACTGTAATAAAGAAGAGAGATCTATGTAATTGTAAGTGCTTAAGAAATACACCACTTAACTGGGTAATAAGAAATCTGTATTAAATGTATAATTTTAAATGTATATTTTGTATATATTTTTTTGAGGTGGAACCTCGCTCTGTCGCCCAGGCTAGAGTACAATGGCACAATCTCAGCTCACTGCAACCTCTGCCTCCTGGGTTCCAGTGATTCTCCTGCCTCAGCCTCATAATGTGTTCAAAACATACTGTGTTCAAACCATATATTTAAAATTATGTCTATTTATATTTATGCAAAAATACTAAGCTACAACATTTCTATAAATTTACGAAGAATTCTTTATGTAACAGGTTCTGTAACCATTGGTCTATATAGCAACCATTATTTGAGTAAAGTGTGTTTTAACTTCATTAAAATATTTGAACACCATTTTATATAGAAAAAGCAAAATATTCACAGGTCATATGGCAGAAAAATAGTAGAATATTTACATAAATTAAGGAAGGAAAGAGTGGTTAGACAACATAAATAAATGAGGGGGAGGTATTAAAGGAGACTATGAACACAGTTAGAGGCAAAATCATCACAGCCTATAGAGAAAAAACAAATTTTTTTCTCTTAATTCTAAGAGTAATGGTTAATTTCTGAAATGGTTTAATCAGTGAGATTACATCAGATTTCTGTTTTATAATAATTACTCTAAAATATTGTTTGGAAGATGGTCAGATAGATGTGGAGATCTTATAGGAGGCTATTGAATTAATCCAAGGGATTAATTAATTCAACTCTATTTATTTTTAAATAATTGTTTCCAAATAACTTTATGTCCTCAACTTTATAATTTGTTACCAGTAGATCATATTTCTAAATCTATGTTCTCATTAAAAAATAGAGATTGGCCGGGCACGGTGGCTCACGCCTATAATCCTAGCATTTTGGGAGGCCAAGGTGGGTGGAGCACCTGAGGTCAGGGGTTCCAGACCATCCTGGCCAACGTGGTGAAAGCCTGTCTCTACTAAAAATAGAAAAATTAGCCGAATGAGGTGGTGGGCACCTGTAATCCCAGCTATTTGGGAGACTGAGGCAGGAGAATCACTGCAACCCAGGAGGCTTAGTAAGGCACTTAGTAAAGTATATGATTTTTGAATGTCTGTGTGTTTCTTTAGATAATATTTAATTTGTTTAGCTTATTGCTCACCAGAGCCATTTTTGATGTTTAACTGATACCACCTGTGATTGTTTACCCAGTATTGATAGCCTACAATATGCAGAGCTATTTTAGGAACTGAGGAAATACTAATAATCATCAGGCATTCTAATAAGTGATACCACTGGAAGAGGTTATGAAAGAATGGAAGAGGAGCACAGCGAATGTAGGAGTCAGGAGATACTTCTCTTCCCACTTCCTTCCCTGAGGTATGGACAGCTGAAGCTGTATCTTAAGTCTCAAGTACAACTTAAAGTAAATAATTAGTTATAATAGATGTGGGTTAGGTTGGGCATTGAGATGTATCTTGGAAGAACCTAGGATTTCAAGTAGCATACTTAGAGCTAGAGTGAAGAATGTATGCAGAAACATGGGGAAAATTGAGGATTAAAAATTATGGGACCACAAAAAACACTATTTCATGCTAAAGAGATTGATTCTCAACCTTGAAAGACTTTTTTAAAACTACTTTGTCAGATTGAACATTAAAAAGTCACTCGAAAGATTTTCAGTTTGGACAACATGGCATGGGGCCTGTTTATCTCTGCTTCTTTCTGTTAAGTACAGCTATAAACTCTGAAAATAATGCAAGAGGCAAGCAAAGGAAAATTCTTAAAGATGGTAAGAAGAAAGAAAATTGGTCTGAGATCACAGAATACAAAAAACAGCACACAAGGATGACATCTCACGTCCTCTCACCCAACAAAGGGTTGTGATACAGGCCATAATTTTCCTGACCCCCATCTAGCAACAGAAAACATGGTAGGCTCATGTCTCCTTTGGAACAATAGGAGTCTTTCTGAAAATACAAGACAGTATCCATGCACCACTGCAAGGAAAGTACGCTCTTTCTCTGTAGGATCTGATGCTTCCTTCTCCAATGAATAGATATGGGGCAGCCAGGTGGCACTGGCTGGAGGAACCCCACAAGAACAAGTCGCCTCATGCTGGAAGCCATTATGGAAACAGTATGAGAGTTCCTCACAAAAATAAAAATAGATCTGTCATAGGATCCAGTAATCCCTACTTCTGGCTGTATATCTGAAGGAAACAAAATTGTCTTCATTTGAGAGATCTCAAAGAGATATCTGCACCCCATGTTTGTCGCAGCATTATTCAAAATAGCGAATGTGTGGAAACATTCTAAATGTGCGTCAATGGATAAACAGATAAAGAATGTGTGGTATATATTAATATAATGAAATACTATTGAATAATAGAAAAGAAGGAAATTCTGCTATTTGCAACTAGATGAATGAACCTCGAGGAGATTATACTAACTGAAATAAGCCAGACATAAAGACAGCTACTATATGATCTCAATTATTTGTGGAATCTAAAAAAGTTGGAGTATTAAAAGCAGCGAGTAGAACAGTGGTTATCAGGGGCTGAGAGGCTAGGGAAATGGGGAGATACTGATCAAAGGATATAAACTTTCCATTATAAGATGAATATAAATATTCAGCATTATGTATATAAAATAAAATGAGATGAATATGTTCCAGGGATTTAATGTACAGCATGGTGACTATAGTTGATAATACTGTAATGTATAGTTTAAATTTCCTAAAGAGTATGTCTTAAGTGTTCTCAGCATACACACACACACACATGCATGCACACATAGGCACAATGGTAACTGTGTGATCAACTTGATTGTGGTACTCATTTCACAATGTGTATGTATATCAAATCATCATATTGAACAACTTAAATACAATTATTATTTTTCACTTATACCCCAATAAATCTGGAATAAAAAGAAAAATATCTAAATAAAGGTATTAATGTCTTCCATTTGATAGTTCTTGTGCTAAGTATTATTTTACAGACTTTCATCATTTTTAGTACTACAAGAACCAACTAGGATGTGGCCATAGACATTTTCAAATAGAATTTAGATAACTTCTTATTTTCTTCCTAGTGGAACAATTCTATCTCTATTAGAAATTTTGCCATATTGTAAATGGAGCGTTTTCTCAGTTTCTTTATTCTGTTTCCCAGTTCTCTTTGTGGTGGTGCTGGTTTTGTTTTGTAACTAGAAATACATTTCTATATAAATACAAAGCTTTCTTTAATTCCTCAGTGCCATATTACTCTCCTTGTTTCTACCATTTTATTCTTCTTGTCTATCTCTAACTCTACTAAAAGAGAGTTTTTGAGCCTCAAATAGTTTATTTCCCAAGAACAAACACTTAAAGAATATGCAGACCGAAGACTTCTGTATAAGGCTCAAATCTTTACCTAATGTATTAAGCTGTATGCATAAAAATGAAATTACTCTTTAAAAACAACACACATGCTCTAAATTGTTTCTTTGGGATAATGGCCCACATTCTTTTTATTTATTAAACAGATACATTTCCTCCAAGAAGGAAGTAGATAATGATGAATTATAGTAAAAGAAAGAAAAAGAAAGAAATGAAAGAAGAGAAACAAACAGTATTTAATTTAATCAGCATTCTTATCACACAGATGGCACAGATTTTTAACTTACTTTGTGTTGGGTCTCCTGCTTTATGCAATTTATAATAATCATTTTATTCACTTTTTGTAATCCTATAAGGGCTATTAAAGTCTATCTGTAAGCATTACACATATAAAATAAAATGAGTTATCATCTCTATTTTCACATGAGAAAATCCATGTTTGGTGGAAGTTAAATAACTTGTTGAGATTCCCACATACTCCTGCTACATAGGGAGACTCAGGAAGCTGTGTGTTAAGAATCTAAAGCCTGACTTCTTCCTCTGTGCCATGGCAGACAGTGGAGAATATGCACAGGTGTAATACTATTCTTAATCCGTAATTACATGTTTTGCAATAATATTGACAGAAAAATCATCTTGCTTCTTGACATTTGTTCAGATGCTGATTTAATGCCACTTGTGGTGGAATATACAGACTTCTGCACTGGCTGAACGAATTGGAAAGTAAAGGTTTCCAAGGACTTTATGGCTGCCAAAGGGCTATTGTGAATTTTTGTAAATATAAATTATCCCCTTGCCAGTCTACAGAGATTGCTTTCATGTTAGAAATAGGCAAATGTGGGCCGGGCGCGGTGGCTGATGCCTGTAATCCCAGGACTTTGAAAGGCCAAGGCGGGTGGATCACGAGGTCAGGATTTCAAGACCAGCCTGGCCAAGATGGTGAAACTGGGTCTCTACTAAAAATACAAAAAAATTACCTGGGTGTGGTGGTAGGTGCCTGTAATCCCAGCTACTTGAGGGCCTGAGGCAGAGAATGGCTTGAACCCAGGAGATGGAGGTTGCAGTGAGCCGAGATCGCACCGCTGCACTCCAGCCTGGGCGACAGAGTGAGACTCCGTCTCAAAAAAAAAAAAAAAAAAAAAGGCAAATGTGTGAATTGGATTATTTGGTGGACATTAGTGAATTGTCCATTGTCTTAATTAGCCAACTACAAATCATTATATTTAGAAATTTTTAGCTATATCATTTGATTCATTTGACGTTGTGTATCTTTATAACAAAAGTATGTCTTAACAAGAACTCTTCTGTAATTATCCTGACAAATCTCCTGATTTCTTTTAATAAAATAGTTTGCTCAACCTACAGTATATCAAAGACATTATATATATCTAGTCTGTGTTTAGACATTGTAGTCTCTGTGTAGCTATACTATTTTATAACTTCTAATATTTTAAGTTTTATAACATTCTTCAATCCCACAGCTTTCCTTTCAAAAACTAATTTTTCTTAGTTATAAATTGGAAGAACTAATTATCTTAATGTGATTGCAATATATATAGTTATCTTAAATCATAAATATTGAAATTATTGTATTTTAAAGTTTTTTGAAATTGACAACTATATGTATTTACGTAAAAAAAATTAAGCTCTATAGTTTACAGTGTCTTGAATAACAACTAGTGTTTGGGAATTAGACTGTGTTATCTTAAACATATATCAGCTATTCGACATTGGAATATCAGGTTAAAATGTGTCAACCTCATGTTCTTTATCTACGAAATCAGGATAATAATCCCTACCTCATAGATTTGAAATGAAAATTAAGTGAGGTAATGAATTTAAAATCTTACAGGGAGACAATAAATTTTAGCTACTATCTTTATTTTTGTTGGATATCAATATTATTAAATCACTTATGTATCCAATACTGATACCATATACATTCATGCATGAAACTTGTAACTTTTTTATTTTTAAATGTTTTCTGGTACTATTTTAGACAATAAATTAGATAACATCTAATCTGCTAGAATGTATCACTGAAGCCGAGATCGTGCCACTGCACGAAACTATGATATTTACACCATGACTTACTAAGATTCTCTCTATTACAGATTCTGAAAAACTCAGGGAACTTAAGAGAGAAATAAAGTGAGCTTGTTGAAATAAATGTATACATAAATAAACCTGCAGAAAACATTCCTATCAATCAAATCTATTTGGAATATTTAAGTATATTATAAAATTACTTTTTACAAGTCTGATAAAAATGGTGGTGCCTCCCTTTTTTAACTCAATAGAGAAAAAATTGGAGATGAATTTAATGTCCTTTGGCCTTTTAAATCATGCAAACCATATTTAATTATAGAATTTCAGTGTTATATTACATAACTATGCAAAAATATTAATAATCATTTCTGAGATGGTTTTTAAAAACCATGTTATGTATGCTTGTCATAGTTTCCCATACCAGGTCTAGGCCACTTATCAAAGGACGTGCATTTTGTAATTCTGTATAGTTAGTCTTATTGTGGCCCACTTGATGGCAGTATTGCATTTGGTAAGGTCAGTCTTGTTGCATGATTTTTATACTTGATTTCCCATGTAATAGTAGAAATAAGCTTTTCAATTAAACCGTAAATTATGAGAGACTTATTTTCTGCTAATACCTAAGAGGTTATGATTCAGAAATGTTTTGTGGAGTAACTAAATGGAACGTAGTAAAAATGTTACATATCTGAGGAGAGATACTCTTGAAAAATGAGAGAGTCAGGGTTTTCCAGGGTTAAAATTCATGACCCTGAAAGATTTTAACTTTCATCTTTCTTAATAGAGTTTTCACTTATAGGAAAAGGTAACTAGGGATTGCATTAAAAAAGGAATGTGCATTCATCAATTCAGAGGTCAAGTAACAAACTTAAAATTGGATGATCATGGTGTGTACCACAAAAATAATTGACTTTAAACGTCAGAATAAATGTTTCTGTTTCTATCCAATTGATATGATTTAGAAGGTCAATTAAAACTATCGGATCAGCTTCTTCACTAGCAGGAAGCAGTGAAAGGACATTTATTTCCTGCTTCTCAGTTTTTAAAGCTTTACTGAAAGCAAATCTCAGAAATGATAAGCAAACTTTTCGTCAGAAAGAAAAAATAGTTATTTCTGTCTAATTGTTAAAAGCCCTTGTCCCCCAAATTAAATCAATATTTCATAAAGTCACTCAAAAAATACGTGAAGTCCTTAGGAACTCACTTGATTTTAAAACCTAATTAATAAAACTGCAGTGAAATAACTCTTAGTTTTTAGCTGAAGTGTAACTATAAGAAAAAAGAACTTCTTATAAAATAACATTTTGACAAAAAATGTTTTAAAAGTAGTAGACGATACCTCAAATAATCACTTCAAAATATGGTGATATTTTTGTTTATCTGACTTTTTAAACTTTTATCTAGCACACATTTATATTAGCTCAACTTAAGTGTTAGTGATTTAGATTTAAAAATTAAGGTACACATTCCATGTAGTCAAAGTGCTTCTATCTGTAATCTAGTCAGATAAATCTACTGACTTTTACATCCTCCACCATCAACTAGCTGTGTATGACTTTGGCCCGATTACTTAATCATGTTTTCCTCACTTAAAACTGATGGTAGTATTGATATTAGTTAGCACATGGAGAATACTTTGAAACAGCACCTAGTACAAAATGAATCTCAATAAATGTCAGTTATTTTCTTTATATAGTATGAGAGGATTATTTGTGGACTTATACATTTAAAACCATATCTTAAATGAATTTTATTAGAAGAAAGATTAAATTGATATTTTAGGTTGATCTTGCCTAATTATTGTATTTGAAATACAAAATATGAGTTATATTATTAAATATAGTATATTTGATATTTTATGAAGATTACATTAGGGGAGAGACAAATATTAAACCTTTATAACAAAAGGAACTTAGTAAAATATCAGTATAATTTAAGTTAATAAATTGCAAACAGGTGACAAGGAATTGTCATTATTGTCATTTTTGACTCTATTGGTTGGGATGCAGGTTATGCATCATCAACAATCATCAACAAATATTCATTCATTACTTTATAAGACACTTAGGTCATTGTAGAACATGCCAGGAATTATAAATGACCATTTCTTCCATAAGGTACTCAGAGTATAGTTGGAGATTATTCTCTAAAATTCACGAAAAGATACTTTCACAAAATGTAATGACAATAATCTTGTGTCACATGGCATCATGTATCCAACTTCCAAATGAACATCATAAGGCATGATGTGTTGTGAATTCAGAGAGGAGATATGACAGGCCTAAATGCTCCTCAAAGGGATTAACAGGAGGGGTGATAGTCTAATTGAGCCTAAATAATGAGTAAGATGTGAGTAGGAATAAGAGAAAGAAAAGACCATCCAGAGAGAGCATTGTTAGTCCACATTACTCGAAAAGGGGAGTAATGTTAATAAAGCAATCTAAATAAAACATAGTATATGAGAATGCTTTCAAAATTGTAAACTAATGTAAAAATTAGTTATAACCATGTACTTTTGGAAAGCATTTTAAAATTCAGTAGGATATATCTCTTTTATTTATTACTTGCCAAAGCTAGTAGTTTACATAGTGAGCATATAACCTCTAGAATATAGCTTTTAGAGTACATAAAATCAGTATTCAGTTATGGTTTTATGGTAGATAACTTGTAAAAACAATTTTTTTTTAAGACAAAGTCTCACACTGTCACCCGAGCTGGTGTGCACCCACGGAATCTCAGCTCGCTGCAACCTCAGCCACTTGGTTCAAGCGAATCTCCTGCCTCACCCTCCCGAGTAGCTAGGGTTACAGGTGCCTGCCACCATGCCCAGCTAATTTTTTTGTATTTTTATTAGAGATGGATTTTCACTATGTTGGCCATGCTGGTCTCAAACTCCTGACCCTGTGATCCATTTGTCTCGGCCTCCCAAAGTGCGAGATTACAGGTGTGAACCACCGCGACTGGCCACAATATTCTTTACTTATAATCAAAAAGCATTCACATGGGATGCTTCCAAGGGATCTTGGAAATATAGAAGCTTCGTCATTCTTTTATGGGTTTTTGTCTGGTGAGGTCTGGGAGTCCATTCTGCAGAAAGGAATTATTCATGGCTGTATTTCTGTCAACATCCACTGGCCTAGCTGATCATGTTCAACATAATGCATATGAATTATCATACCTTCAAAGATGATCATACTTCCAAAGAAAAGATTGTATACCTTCAGATATAAATTACACATTTTCAAGCAATACTCAGCATTAGTTTAGTTTATAGTACACAACTTCTGTCATAGTATTTTCATTTACTCTGAGACCATAATCAAGCGAAATAAAATTGAATGGCCTTTGTGATATTAATTTACATAATTTACAATGGTACATCCATAGTTTATTCTGTCTAGGTGAAGGCTTTAAAGGAACTGTAGGTGACATTATCCAAACATACTTTGAATAAAATTTTCTTAAAATGAATCAAATGTTGTTTTCCTAAAAAATGACAGTCTATATTTTTTCCTTTCAAGGATAGGTACTCTTTAAAAATATACAGTGCTTCCTACCCTAGTAGAGACATTGTTTATTATAGTAGTTAAAAGTTAAATATTAAAAGTTTACCTCAGGTTTTAGCACACAGGAGGTTCTCAATAATTATTAGCAACCATTGTGAGTGGTACAAATTCTACAACTCTCCATATTGCTTCTGCTCCACCTCTCCCTCTCTATTTCCATCTGTTCTACAATATCTAACTAAGATAAATTTACAACTTATTTTCTTTTATTTGTCCTCTTTGACTGTTTCTCTGGGAATTTTAGATTATGTCCAAATGGGACAAGACAGCCTATTTCTCAAGGTTGATTTAGAAAACACTCTTTAAAAAAAAAAAGTTTTATTTTAGATTCAGGGGATATTTGTGAAAGTTTGTTATACGGGTATATTGTGTGACACCGAGGCTTAGAGTACAATTAAGCCTGTCACCCAGGTAGTGAGCACAGTACCCAATAGGTAGTTTTTTAGCCCTTGCCCTCCTCTGTCCCTCCTCTCTCTCTAGTAGTCCCCAGTGCCTATTGTTACAGTCTTTATGTCCACATGTACTCAGTGTTTAACTGCCATTTTTATGTGATAACATGTGGTTTAGAATGAATAATTAACCAATGTTACGGTGGAGCAAAATGATAATGGGAGACAGTTCTCTGAGTCTCTTGTGATTCTGCCAGTCTTGTAAGCAGAGGCACTGTCTTTGACTTCAAGCTACCTTTCTAGGGAAGTTTATATAGAAATGTCTGTCTTAGAAAATATATACAGTCTCTCTCTCTTGAGCAAAAAGCAGGTTTGTTCACTCTCCACTATAATAAGGTGTCCCTCTGGTACAAAAGTTAGGCAGACTTACTTTCCACTTTAAAAGATTCAGATTCTCAAGCTCAGGATTCTTCTCGTGTCACCCTAATGAAAATTAGGGCTCAGAGAACTCATACAAGTGCTGACACTCTGGTTATTATTGTTGCTCTGAATAGTAATGTTCTTTGACTCTGACCCAGGGATTCTTGTGTCTTATGTTACCATTCACAAAATTAAATTTTGGACAGATAATACTGGCATGTATGGCAAAAATGTCACAAACTTTACAGTTCTTAACAGGGTGTTGGGGAATAGAGAGTTTTGGTGGAAAACAATTGAGAATGCCAAAATGGCATGTAGAAGGTATTTCTTCAGAAAAAGAGAATATTTGAATATTAGAACAGGACCAAATTAGTTAGAAAAGAGTCCTACCCAGGTGCTGCCTGAACATTTCTTTTTTTCTACTGGCTTCTCCACTTGCCCTGATTCTGCAGAGAGGCTACCATAGCCACAGACATCCCTCTGTGTTTTTGATCCTCAGTCTACTCTTTGATTTGCCAGGAGTTTCTGGTAAAGCAGAAAGGCATCACCCCATGGGCTACATTCTGATTGCAATGAACCAGGCTTCCTTATTTGCAGTTAACACAGTATAATATCAATAGTTTCATACAAGGGATGCCTTTCTAAGTTGTGTGAGTATATTTATTTAGTCGATCTGTAGACTTAGAGATGTTCTCCTGGATAATTGAAAATTGAGTAAATTTATATTATTATTTAGAGTGAATATGAATCTCAGATATTTATATATTAAACATTTGATGTACTGACATGAGCTTATCAGTATTGTCATTAATTCACACAATAATTCTGTTATCCCTATTTTACATTATAGAAAACTTACATAAGATTATACAGTAAAATATGACAAACTGGGACATAATATGATCAAAGGAACATAGAATTGAAATAGCTGTGGTCCTTGTTTTCTAATTTTCTACAAATTATAGATGACTTCCCCCCTTGACAATTGCTTATCAAGCACTTGTCAGAGTATTTTGTAGTCATTTGATTTTGTTGTCATCTTAAATAAACAGTAAGCACATTGATACCAAGAATATATTTAATTTGTCTGTTAAATTTGTTTTTCTTTCATTTTTGCATTGCTAATCCTGAAGAGAAAATAATAGACTTTTTGACATATAATAGTTGCTGCATAAATGGGTGAATGAATATCACTGTGGCACCTAAAGTACACCTGATCTGTCGGGGGGTTCTCTGTGTTTTATATTTCCTGACTTTAAGTGCACTTATGTGTTTGAGAGTTTTATTCTAAAAAGACTACTTACCCAAATGCAACATGGCTGCCCACCATGATTTGGCAAATAAAGACTTTCAAGGGCAGAAAGTAAAAGAATTATTTAAGACTATTTAATAACAGCATAACAGCATGTGCCTTCCAAAGAAGCTAAAGAAAATTGTCAAGTGAAACAGAAAACTGTGATATTATTTTATTAATATATGACCTATAGTTTTTAAATTAACATATCTTACAATTTCATTTTTCAGTAATTGTATCCATTTCATTTTCCCACCCATTATTGGAGCAGAGCCTTTCTGTAGTGGTCTGTTGTTGGCAGCTAGAGAGTAGAAAAATTCTCCTATAGATACATGTTTATTCTGCAAAAAGATGCGATAATATTCTTTAATGTAAAATGAATATTTATACTGTATTGACATCCCATAAAAATGTTTGGGAACACACTTTGGTTTTTTACTTTTGGAAAATTAGCATTTTTAAAAATGTGAAACATAGCTTTATTGTTGGAAAGCAAGAGCAAGAAAAAAACTAGGAAATGATTTTCCTTTAGTAAATTCAGTTTACCAAGTCTTTCTTCTTCTCTTGAAACATGGTAGGAGGAAAGAGCTTTATATTCAAACTAAAAAATAATCTCTGGGTGACACCTACATTTTTACCTTGAAATAGAAAATAAAATACATTCCTGGGGACCACAAAGGGGTATGGGAAGAAGAATACTTGAGCCTTTTCAAATAGTCTATCTCTCTCCCCCAAGTTTAGGAAATCATCTGTCTCCCTCAACTCACATTTTTCCCACTAACTCAGTCCTATTTATTTCCAAGGATTAAGTTCAGTGTGTTTAAATAGAAAAATATCAAGATTTTATGGAATCACCAAATGAAAATGAAAGGTTCGGAATCACTAAAATTGATGGTGTTCTGATTTTAGAAGTTAGAAGAAAATTGCAATAAAAATATAATATTTAACTTATTCATTGGTGAAAATATAAGCTGTGAAGTAAAATTTAAAGCCAAATATATATTTACCAAAAATCTGTTTAATCATTGTACAGAATTTATGTAATAAAAGCATTAAGATAGTTTGATATTTAAAAATATGTAGCCAGTTCTACTTTAAATTGCAATTTTATTACTATATACTCAGCCTTAATTCATGGGATGGGAAACATTAATGTTTTGTGCCTACCAGATTGATTACTGTAAAGAAAACAGTCAGTGTGAGGATGTAGATATTAAACAAATTGAAAGGCACTTAATGGCTGAAAATGGGAAGTTCTTCAACATGGAGCTCACACTGAAAAGAAAAAAAAATAAAAGAGAATCTTACACGTCAAAATAAAATTTTGAAAATATCAAACAAAAAATTATAAACTAACCAATTTTTTTTTCATCCATACAACGACTGAACATTCTACAACAGTATTTCATGGTGTGATAAAGAACCTAATGACAGTTATTTTTAAGAAACACTATCAGTATGAAACTTTGAAGGCATAAACTCAGGACAAAATATATGAGATGTTGACATCCTATGGCAGATTTCTGAGTGATATTGCAATCAGTGAAATTGTTAGTATTGCATAGATTTTTGAGGGTAAAAAGATAAAAGGAAATTATTTTTGAGTTTGAAGTTTAGTGGGCACTTTAGCATACAGCTAGCATTCATAGATTTTACAGTCTCAATTGTGTTTAATTAATGCAAAAAATTTAAAAGATAGTATGTAAGGTTAATATAGAATTCAATGAGCAACAGAAATTTTATAGTTTTACATCCCATTTGGCTGTCCCAATTCATGTTGGATGTGTTTTTGTATTCTAATACTATATGTATGTATATATATATATACACATATACATATATATGTGCATATATACATACACACATATATACACATACATTTCTAATATGTTCCTTCTCTTTCATTCTCAATTTCTACTTGAAATAATCAAAATATATAGACTTCAAAGATCATAAAGAATTTGCTATAATTTTTAAACAATTGTTTGTACATAGGATGATTTTAAAGTTCATGTGTACTGGTCAGTTAATTCACTGCTTTGTAGTCTCCTATTCGATGCTCAAAATTAATAGGTAAAAACTGGATATGCAAAGAATTTTTGAACAAGCTAATCCTTTGAATATTTTACTGTTTTGAAATACTTGAAGGATCAGAAAACTGTAACTATATAAGCAGCTGTTGAACTGTGTGTAAATTCTGAGTGAGTTAAGAGAAGGAAGGTGACTTCACCTGTTAAACCATGTTAAGTAAATACATGTTTAAATATTCCTAATTGATAATCATAATTGATAAATGAGCAAACATTTGTTTTTGCAATGGGCAAAGACCTTGCTATCAATTATACGTCTGAGATAATCTTTGTATTAGTTTTCCTTATGGCATATTATTGTAAAATTAATAGTTTATAGAATAACAGTTTCTTGCATACTACAGCATCTTTGTTTGATTTTTTTCTTAGTAGCCATAGCCAAAAATTACATTTCAAATCCAAAAAAATAATGAAGCTCAATATTTCTATAAAAGGCGTAATCAAAATATGATTGAAACCTTGGTTACCAGTAAAGCTGTTCAGTATTCATAGCCATGGTAACAGTAAGATTTAAAATAATAGCAATAATGTATCTATCATGACATTATATTCATCATAATATTCTTTAATTGGTCATTGCATTTATAAAATTATATTTCCAAATAAATTTCTTAGCAAATGCTACTTTCCATTCAGGTTTATTTATAACAGCTGAAGACAAGGATATTAGTGTCTTAATCACTTTGGAATCAATACCATTGTGTATTTTTTATCTTTTTTTCCTCTAACAGAGAAATAGGTTTAACTTTTTTATTGTAAATTAACAATTTGAAAGTGTATAAACTTATGGGGTACAAAGTGATGTTATAATTTATTGTGGAATAATTAAGCCAGTTAACATATCCATCACCTCAAATACTTAACATTTCTTATGGTGAGAACATTTGAAATTTAGATTTTGAAATGTACAATACTCTATTATCAAATATAGTCACCAGACTTTGTGATAGAAATTAAAAAAGAAAAAAGCCCACATTCCTGCAGTCTGAGATTTTATACCCTTTGACCATCTTCTCCTCATTCTCCCCACTTCCAGTCTCTGCAACCTATTGTGTATTTTAAATACAACATTTGAGGTAAGAATTTAATTACTTAGGTTTTTATTATACCCAGTGAAAACTAGATTTAAGTGACACAATTCAGGCTGTTTCATAGATTTTGTATATAACAATTGAACTAACTAAACAAGTAGATATCCTTAGAAACCATGTGTAGAGTAGGAGTTTTCTGTGATGGACAAAGGAAGAGAGATCACAGAATTCCCTTACTACAAAATTTAATAAAAGATATGAATAACTTGACAAAATCAAAACAAATATTTCTTAACCTATTTGCATACAATCCCATGTCTTTAAAATAAAGCACATGGGTGTAGATAAGCAGTCATTGTGGAAAGTCAATGAAAATTCATATGTGCTCTATTGGAATGATTACATGGTATTGATAAAATTGTCAGCATTAATAAAACCAAAGAGCGAGATATAAAATGAAGAATTCTGATGACCAACACTACTAATGCAGAAAGACGAGAAAGAAACAAAGAGTGGACAAACAATTAAAAGTGAATTATGGAAGCAATGACAAATATTCCATTCTGGAAAACAAAAACTTCAAATAGAAGAAAATTCCCCACAAAAAGTGCCATGCATTTGAGGGTAGGAAATGAGCGTGAAGACTTTACAAACCATACTGCTGGGGTTGACTGTCAGATCTGTTACGATTTTGTACAATAACTTAATTTTTCTGTGTTTAGTGTCCTCATATATAATATGAGATAACATGAAATAATAACATTTTCCTCCAGGATTTTTATGTAATTAGAAGTGGTATCATATGGAAAACAGTTCCTGGCAAAATTGATTTTTTTTTAGCTAGCCATATTTTGTCTTTAGACAAACTTAAAGAAAAAAAGAACTTGAAAGTGTGTAAAAGAAGAAAGAAATTAGAAATAAGGCCACAAAAACAAAAGAATATCTCTACAAAAGAAAGCAGAATTTGTAGAGCTACGAATATAAAATGAGAAAAAAAAAATGAAACCAAAAGGCCTTTGCAAGAATGAGTAACTACATATGACAAAAAACGTGAAAATTATGGCTGAAAACTGAGTTGGTGACAGAGATGAAATGTTCCAGAAAACATCCAATTTAATGTCAAGGGAAATACCAGCAATTAAAACATTTAAAAAGGATAAACTAGATGGACAGAGCTTTCAAAATGAGCATGCTTGGGGTCCCCGAAGTAAAGAGGTTAACACATTTAAGCAGAAAATAATCTTCAACTATTTACTAATATAGAAAATTACTAAAATAATGAAAAAAAAGTGTGGATTAAAAGGGTTTTACAGTATTTCAGGAAATTTGATGCAAAATGTTTAACAGGCTTTGCGTGTAAAATTCTGAAATTCAAAAATATATAATTCGAAAAGCTTTAGGCATTAAACTCAAATCCCCTTCAGAAAAAGTTATGATGTTTCTCAGGCTTCTGGAAATGAACATTCCAATGCTATAAATTAATAAATTAACAGATAGGAAGTTCTGAGGAACACAAAGTGTTATCTGAGAGTTTACAAACATCTGGTTGTCATTCAAATAGAGACAAGGTGTTAAACAGGCAGAAATTCAGGCAAGGTGATTCCCGTGGACCCATGAGCACTTATGAGAAAAACCAAAAACAAATGAAATTCTGTCTACCATGATAGGAATGAAGCTAAGTTTTTGCTTACAAAAAGGGAACTTGGCAAGGCGTGGTGTCTCATGCTTGTAATCTCTACTTTTGGAGGTGAAGGCAGGAGGATCACTTGAGGCCAGGAATTCAAGACCAGCCTGGTTAAGATAACGAGACCTTGTCTCCATAAAAGAAAAAAATATCGGGCCATTGTGGTGTGCACCTATAATCTCAGATCCTGGGGCATCGGAGGCCAGAGGATCACTTGAGCCCAAGAGTTTGAGACTTAAGTGAGCCATGATTTTACCACTGCACTCCAGCCTGACAGAGTAAGACTCTGTCTCAAAACAAAAGCAAAGAATTTACTCCAATGTTATCTCTCAATTAGACCATTCCTGATCATCGTATGTAAAATTGAAATTTGTCTACCTCGCCATTCTTATCTCTGCAAAAATTATGGATATTGCCGTCTGTGTAAGAAAGAAATACATAGCCTTAACCATTTATTCCACTGATCCAAAACATAAAAATTAATCAATTAAGCTCTAAAATAAAGAAATTAGAAAACCTGTACAATGAAACGAAATAAATAAATTTTAAAAATTTTAGCTGCAGAACAAATTTTAGAATCAGGAAATAATATGTGTGGAATTAATAAAGCCAAAAGCTATTTAGTAAAACCACTGGTCTGGCTAATTAATTGGAAAACAGGGAGTAAGAAGAGGAGGAGGAAGAAAAGGAGGACAAAGATGAGGATGAGGAGGAAGAAAGGACAAGAAGAAAGAAAAGAGGAAGAGGAAAAGGAAGAGAAGGAAGAAGAGAAAAAGGAAAGAAAGGAAAGAAAAAGAACACGTAAGCAGGAGCACAGAGATATAAAAAAGAAAATTGAAAAAGGTATAGGGAGATTGAGAGTAAAATAAAAGAACTCTAGAATACATGATATATTTATTTACAAGTATATTTGAGAGATTGGAAAATATTAACTAGTAAAATTCAACAATATATTAAAAGTGCAGATTGGTTTATTAATTGGGAGTGTACTAATATAAATGTATTTATTAAGACAACACAGGAGAAAACTACATCATCTTATAGATCTTAGATGTACAAATTATTAACATTACTTAAAGCTCTGAACGTTTTGGCCTCCACCTACCCCTCCAGTTCTAATTTATATTACAGTCTAAGAAATATTTTGCTGTTAATTCTTTGAGATACTGGGAAGTGATAAATGTGTTGCATTTTCTTAGCAGCACTTTCAAGCTTAATGTTGCTTGGCAATTATCTGGTATAATGAAAACTTTTCAGTTTATTAGATGAAAGTAAATTTCAAAGAATGTAATAGTTTTATCCTTTATGTTGTTAATTTTTGTTTTCTTTAATCCTAGGAGTTTTACTTAACAATTATTTTTAAAACCTTACTCAAAGAAGCACAGCAAATGTTTGTATTCTTGTTTTGTTCTTGTTTACTTTTCCAAATAAGGTAAATGAAACTGTATACAAGGTAACATGTTTGTCATTAGGTATCATGCCATCTGGCACTGACATCTGCCACTACATTGACCTGAGGTTATTTTGGCTGCTTTGCCTAGCAAGGAGGGCACCTGCGTCTTATTCACAACTCCATGCTGTGCTTTCCACGTCTGTAGTTTCTGTGAAGATGTCAGTCTTCCTACATAGAGGAGTATGTTTTAAAATTAAGGTTATAGGAAAAGGAGGGTAGCTTTCTAGAACTTCTAGATATGATATCAAGTCCATAAAAAGTATGTTGTTTTCACTTATTTCTAGAAAATTAAGTATAAATGGTATGTTGGATTTTCACATTCAACTAATGAAGACTTAAGAAGAGGTGACATAGTAATCTTGAATTTAAAATAAATGAATTTACAAGTTTCATATGCTTTTGGTCATCTCCATTTCTCCATTTTAAGAGTAAAATTAAACATTAGTCATAATTTAGCTTGTTTTGTATGCTTTCTAAAGTGGGAGATTTGCTTATAAAAATCACATCACAAGGTTTTGCAAGGTTTGTATTTCCTTTTCCAGCCTGTTCTATACATTCCTTTAAGAAAGCCCATTTTAAATGATCCTTTTCAAGAAGAAAAGCGTTTTAGATTTTTTTTGTATGAAATATATTCAAAAGCTATACGTTATGCACCTAGCATTTTAACCGTGGTTCCAAAGAATTCTGCAGATTTAAAGCTCCAACTGTTTTTATTGTTATTTATATTACATATTTTCTTTTTTCCTTTGAAGTATGTAAAATTGCAGAAGGTAGAATAGTTAATTTTGGCCATGAATTATTCATATTTGTTTAGAATTAACATTGGTTTAAAAGGCTTAACATTTTTCTTTAGTGATTCTTAGATTTTCTAATGCAGCTCGTAAGGCTACATTTCTCAGCTGGCTACAAAACTTGATGAATTAGCAGCTACAAGCTATTGCAAGAAACAAACCCAGACCTTGCCTATAAATATCTGTCTAATTTTAATCTGATTTTCTTGCATCATATAAGGCACAGCTGCATATAGGTTTATATGTTGTGTGTTCATGTCTACTTTTGGGGGAGATAGTGGAAGAAAATGAATCCAGTAAATTTCCTTAAAATATTCCTGCTTCAAGAAATTCCATATCCTTCCAGAAAATAATTGCTATTTTGTCTTTTTTAAAAATGCCACAATGTGAAGTATAGAGATAATATATTCTTCAGGAAGTAACCCATTTGATTCTGTATTTCACAATTATACTAATATCTATAATTGAATAAAATTTGTTTACAAATATATTGCTATGCCTTAAGATAAGACATATTTTGCACATTTTACATAACTTGAAATACTGAGGTAACATCATTATTCAAAATATGAGTAGGAGTTTATACACACTGAAAATAAATAATAACCAGCTCCCTTAAGACTAGTAATAAACCAAAGGAAAAAAAAGTTATGAAAGAGGTTAACTTAAAAGCACCATGGGAACAAAAATACTGTTGTTTTTATAATTAACATCATAATTAGGAATAATTTCAAGCTACCAGAGGTCCTAACCATCATTTAGTTCAATTTGTTTTTATTGTAGATGAACAGACTTGGTTAATAGCACCATAAACTGAAAACAGTGTTAGGATCAGAGTCATATCACAGGTCAAATGATAACAAGAATTTCCTTGCTAATAATAGTTTGATGAGAGCCATGTGAAAAACTGTCCTTAGAAGGCTGCCTGTGTTAATCTATTGTAAACAAATGTGGGTGGCCTCAAAAATATTAATGTGACTGTAATTAATTTAGAACACTAATGAATAAAATGTGTACATTAACCTATATATATATATAAAAGAGAAAATATGAAAATAAATTACAAAGATCAATCTAAGAATGTGTTCACATATTAACCCATTACTATGGGTCTCTGAAAGTTCACAACTTGTTCAACTGCTGATCAAAAATCATTTGGAACTCTATGGATATGCTTGTACTCTTCAATTGCCGTATAAGTCCATAGAGTACGAAAGACTGGGGGACCTAGTTTCTGCAGTCAGGGAGCTAAAATTCCTCCTGAGAAAAAACGATGCTGACATCTAAAACAAAAACATAACACTCTGGTTTATATGGCCACACACTTCTGTGGTCTAATCTAGATAATTTGTTCAATAAAAGTTTGAAAATGGAGTAACTCACTTTGCATGGACCAGTAAGAGAAAGTTTAAATTTGAGTAGCAATGAAATAGTGGGTAATAGGAGAAGAAAGCAATATTGTGGGAAGGATGATGTAAGTGAAGGACAGAAGGGGAAATATCTGAGTGATATTGGAGCATGGTGTGAGATGTTTAGTAGGTCATTTTTTAAATGCTAGATTACGGGGCTGGGTGCGGTGACTCACGCCTGTAATACCAGCATTTGGGGAGGCTGAGAAGGGCGGAACACTTGAGGTTAGGAGTTTGAGACCAGCCTCGTCAACATGGTGAAACCCTGACTCTACTAAAAATACAAAAGGTGGCAGACACCGGTAATCCCGTCTACTCAGGAGGCTTTGGCAGGAGAATCACTTGAACCCAGGAGGTAGAGGTTGCAGTGAGCAGAGATCGTGCCACTGCACTCCAGCCTGGGCAATAGAGTGAGACTCGTCTCAAAAAAAGTAAAAATAAATACAAGCTAGATTAGAGTTATACTTTTGAGGTTTTGAAATGCAATGTCCATAGTCTGGGAATCAATATCTCATTTTATTGTAAGTGATTATCATTTTTTTAGAAGAGAAATGATATGATAAATCTGATGCTTAAAGACACTTATCAGATGCTAGTGTGTGGAGCACACTAAAATGAAAGAATAAAGGAAATGCAAACTGTTGCATTAGCCATGGTATGAGCTGTAAAGGACCCCAGCTTTATTAAGTCACACTATTATTCATGCATCCAGCCATCCATCTGTCCATTCAACACGTATCTATTGAGAGTTGGCTGATTTTTAGGTAGTATGCTGGAGCAAAACAGGACTCAAACAGATATCTCGTCCTCAATTTTCCCTCAGTTTACAGTTGTATAGGGAGTGTATGTGTGTGTATGTGTTTGTGTGCTTGTATGTTTATGGATGGTAGATAATGGAAGTGACAACAGACAAATACAGTGAAAATTATTGTATATATTTCTCTCAGTGATATGATAGAGTTATATTGGGTATAAAGATCCTTAACCACCATGATGAGGAAGATTTTCTAGAAATAATGCTTGATAGACAAAAACCCCTGGTTTACAGAAATATTGGAAGCAGTGGAATTAGTATATGCAAAATATAGAACTGGAGAATATTGCAGATTTGCCAAACTTAATATGGTGCAATATGGTTGGAATAAAGTTCACAGAGAAATAGTAAGTCATGAAACTGGAAATGGTTGTACTCCTTGAAAATACAGTTAAACAAAACGTTACACTGCATACTCTTCTATCAGAAGCATCACTCCATTATTTTTCATTTTAATTAGGTCATTTATTTAGTGATCAATGGCTTTAAGAAATGTAGTTAGGTCTATATTTAAAAAGTGTGAAAAAATGATAAAATGGATGCATAATTTATTGGGAACATTCTAGTTCTTTGATGGGAGACAATTCTTCATGGGTCTCCAGCATTTTTCCATGTATTGTGAGTAAACTTGCTATCTTTGTTATGGATTGTCTTTTCAAGGATATTTTTACAAGGAAAGCCATAGAAGATACAGTGTTTCCCCTTGGAAAAAAGGACAAGTATGTTTACAACCTATGGTAAAATATTTGAGTTTATAAACTCATGGTTCTTCTCCTGTAATGCAACCCACTACATGTATGGATGTCCCCCTTTGCATTCCTCTAGGGGAACTAGGGTACTGAATTGGCAATAAAAATGTCGATACTCCAGATACTGATATAGTTGTGACTGATAAAGTCCTTTTCCTTCTGACCCAGGAGTCTTGTAGCTTTTGCAAACATCCATGAAACTGGCAAGCTACCTTGTTAGCTTGCAAGTAAGGTAAAATCTTAGATCCTTCATAGTTCCTGACAGTTGTGGCTACGAGGATGTGAAAATTATAAATGTTTATTTCTGGAATAGGATAGATGAGAGGCTGGTGGGTCAATTATCAGAATTTGAAGAAAGTGTATAAAAATTGGCAGCAAATATGTTGACCACATTAATGGTCAACCAAGCAATAAATTATCCTTCATTTCATTGCTCCTTAATAAGGAGAAATTGGGAAGTTATTAGCAGATAGAATACTGGAAAGTTCATATAAAGAGATCTGCTTAAACAGTGCTGGGCTTGTTGCAAATATACCTCCTTTTATGGCAGGGGAGTTCCTCTTGACAATCAGTTCAACTGATGGGATTTGGGCAAGGTTTGCAGTGGAGCAAGGAATCTAAAGTAATCTTGTGAGTGAGGCCCTTTGGGAAAATTCTATGTACTGTTTTTGTTGCTGTCATTCTGAATATATATTAGAAAATTGATGTGTTATATGCTCATACTTCCCTGTCCCATAAGTGTCAGGGAAAAACCACTTATGAGGAATTACCCCCACCCACTTGTGGCATATTGATATCATTGGACCATTGACTTTCTCTCGGGGTCCTCAGTAGTACCTCACTGTGATGATATTTTTTCAGATTAAAGTGCTATTTGCAGTTCAATCTGCTGACTTTGGCCATACCTTTATGGCCCTTGCAACTAATCATTGTCATATATTTTAATTTTCAGACTTTTTCAGTGTTTCTTTTATTACTAAAAAATTTAAATAAACAATAGTAATTAATGGGCTGATAGTTAAGGTATATCCAGTGGTACTTCTACACTTGCTACCATCCATGGGTATTTGTTGCTTTGGAATGGCCTCCTAAATAATCAACTCAAAAAGAGTTTTCACTCTACTTACTTAACTTCTTCCTGGTCAGTAAACCTAGAAGGAAGATTGACCATGAAGTGCAGCTGTCCTCAGGAAAGAATCTTAGTTTGGCTGCCTCACTCTGGCCTGGTTGGTCTACCCTCTGAGTAGTATCTCAGCCAAAATGGGGAGTAAAAACTTAAGTCTAGTTCATCCAACTGGATTCTCTTGTTAGATTGACATGTTTCTAGATTGATTACGTTGCTCACTAAGTCCTCCTGGAATAGTCCACATGAACCAAAATGGATGGTACATTGGGTCTGTGTTGGATTTAATAAAATGCCTTTCCCTTTCTCACCTGTGCCTTGCAGATGACAGAGCTAGGCATGAGCTGGGGATGACTAGAAAAATGGTAAAACATAGCTACTAGAATGGGCCATCTAAAATTTGTGTTAGTGGAAGGGGAGCAACTGCAGAACCTGGAGAGAGAACAACTTAGACCCTAGGGGTATGGAGGAGGAAGGGCCATCAGTGATCCTTCTCTTCAGAACCACACCTATATCCTTCCTCATGGCGGAAAAGACCCTGCTGTGTCTCTCTTTACTGAAATATCCCTACATTTAACTGAATGCTGGATGCTCTGTTCCCCACTAGATAACGCTAACCATGATTCAATAATCATTTTCCTTAATTGTACTGAGAAATCTGTTGGATGCAGCTGGCATTGCCCCAGATTTTCCACCTCCCATGCAAAACATTGCCAAACCTCTGGATGTCTTCCACATGCTGATTTCAGTAGCTGTTTCCAGTCATTTGTAGAGCAGACAAATACCATTTGCCAGGTGGCATGGACATGAAGACAAGTTGGACTGGTTTCCCTCAGGCAGTCCCTCCAAAAACTAGGATTAGATTCAAATATTCAAATTTAACTGGAGACTGTAAGGCTTGCCAGTCAACTGGGAGGTCACATTGGAGGCACTGCCGGCTTGTGTCCTCCACATGGGGAGGAACAACAGTTGTAAAAACACTTGTTCTAGGGGAACTATGTGTGGCCCTGGGACCATACATTTTGTGTAGATGCCAGGAATGAACTTGCCTCTATTCTGAAAGCACAGTTATATGCATTATAGGGTGATCATAATTGACCTTCAGTGTTTAAGGAAACACCACCAGTAGATTATATAATCTTCAGATGATTGCAGAGATCTCTTCAAAATTAGGCTGCCTGTGGTGACTCAGGGAATCTTCTTGGAAGAATGTTTCATTATTATTGCACACCCCATGTGAAATTATCTCTAAAATGGGATTCGCTAATCTGAAAAGGTAGTACAATAGTTCTCCTTGTCTTCAGCTGAAATAATTAGTGACAGCTTTGGCTCTTGAAGGCATTCAGTCTCAGCCTCAATTAACTGGACAGGGTAGGTATAGAACATAGATTTGCCCTAGACTTTCTCCTTACTTCCATAGCTGAGCCTGTGTGATTTCTGATACTGCCTTCTGTACATCTGGATTAATGCTTCAGATTAAGTGGAAAGGTCAATAAAGAAAGCCATTTGGCTTTTTAAGGTGGTCCCTGATGTGCTGTAGGATTTTTCCAGTTTTCTGTATTTGGAACCCTGGTGGACATGGTTGAGATCAGTTCTGCAAGTCAACCTCTTATTGCTGCTCACAGTCCTGCATAGCTTTAATTAAATGCTTTATAGGATAAATTGGGTGGATATGGTCCCAGCCTCTGTCAGGCAGATTAATCAGCAGGGCTGACAGGGTGTTGCAGTCATGGGAAAATTCTCCAAAAATTAAGACACTATAAAAGAGAGTGTGATGTTAAAGACACAGTTCTCCATGGATCTCTCATAGTTCACTTCTTGCAAGCAGAGGCACTCGCATAATGTTTTTAAGGATATTTGTACAGTGAACAAACTTGGTAGGTAGAGATAATGTCTCCCTCCAGAATGAACAGCAGGTATGGTTGCTGATGATCATCAAAGGTTTGCATTTCACCTGCACCACGCATACAGTGCTTGTCTCCTGTACCACAACCCCGAGATGTGCAAATATCATCTCGTTCTTTGTGTTTACCTGTGAAAATGGCACTCAGGGAACAGGCACCTAAAAATGCTGTCACAGTGGTTGTTGCTATTGATCTAGGAAAGTTCTTTGTGTCTGAACCAGGATTTCTGTGTCTTCTTCTAGCATACACAATATCATGGTAGACTAACAGCTTACAGATGGGATAAAATTTCAGACACTTCATACATTCTTCATAGACACACTTTTTTAAAGTTATAAAATAATGTGTTGCTAAAGCTAATTTTCAGAGAGGGGATTCTATTCCACCAACATTTATGACTAGGTAATAAAATTTCATTTTTACAAAATTTAGCTCCATAAAATGCCTTCTATTTAAAATCTGAACATGTGCCAAACTATCATCAACAGTGTATAACACCAGTATAATTAGGTAGAAGTGCTGGGTAAATTATGTATAATATGTGCAGCAGAATCCTAAATCATTCTAGTGGAAAATAGATTATACCAGCAACATGTAAATACAAAGAACAGTGGTCTCCAAGGAAAATATCAGTAGTACATCAAAATCTACTACTTTGTTGAAGAAATAATATCTAAGAGATTGAATTAAATGAAATAAGCAGAAAATACATGACTTATTTTTAGAAATGTAAACATTGCTAAAATTGTAATAATTAGCAATCATGAATATTATGTTCTAAGGTGTAGGAAACCCAATGTAACTCGGCTGGCACTGAACTGACCTCTTCCTTCAGTAAACTCAGTGCTTGTGGATGGAACAGCTATTTTTAGCTCTGATACAACTAAAATCTATACCTATCTTGGAAACTAGAATAAATAATCTGTATTTGTAAAACACTTTACAGTTTTCTTTCAGAATTTTATCTTAACAACAAATATGAGCTAGAAAAGCAGAACTGATTGTTTCTATTGCACAGAGAAAGAGCTTAAGTCATTAAGAGGGTACATGACCCAAGGCTAGGTTGCAGAGTAAAAATTAGAATTTCATTATAAGTTGTGTCCCCTTTCATTATGCTATACTTATATTGGCAGATGATAGAGTGGGTTCAGAGATTTCTAATTATATTGTGAAGTTAATCCTTATATCCCTAGTGGCTTTTGGAAATTACAGTTTAAGACTGGATCTGACTGAACCAGCATTGAGGACATAAGCTATTTAACTTGCAACTCTGTGATATGTCATTAGATGCCTAAGACAACGTATTTGATTTCAAAGTTGAGAATTGCATAAGTAAATCAAGAAAGATTTCAGTGTTATAAATTGGCATTGGTTTCAGACATAGTTGTTTTGGTTATGATTTTTAGCAAAATAGCACATAATAAGTGTGCAGAATACCTTTGCTTTACAATTGAGACATGAATTCTTCTCCCATAGGAATTTATATTATTAATGTCTCTCTACAAAGAAGGATATTGTATCCCATAATTTAAATATGTAGTAACTCAGTTCTTGCCACATGTTCCAGTGTTCATGGACATCATTTAAAATACAAGAAGTAAAAAAAAAAAAATCAAACACTTAATATTTAAAACACATAGTAAAATTTCCTTAAAAAAGGTACACACAGGCCAGGTGCAGTGGCTCACACCTGTAATCCCAGTACCTTGGGAGGTCAAGGCGGGCAGATCACGAGGTCAGGAGATTGAGACCATCCTGGCCAACATGGTGAAACCCAGTATCTACTAAAATACAAAAACGTTAGCTGGGCATGGTGGCTCACACCTGTGCCCCCAGCTACTCAAGAGGCTGAGGCAGGAGAATCACTTAAACTCAGAACGTGGAGGTTGCAGTGAGCCGAGATCGCACCACTGCACTCCAGCCTGTCCAGAGCAAGACTCCTTCTCAAACAAACAAAACAAAACAAAACAAAACAAAAAAAGGAAGATATATACAAAGTATATTCCCAGTATGAGAATCAGTAATGCTAATGAGAAAAAGTAATAGAGACCTATTAAAAGATAGGAATACACACCTACCTAGTCTCTTCTGGAAAAACTATTATGGGAAATAACAGAACTTAAAGATTAGAATAGGGAGCATATCAGGTAAGAGTGAAAACAGTTAAAATTTATTAGAACAGACTGAGTTATAAAATGCCAAGAAGTAAACCATGAAAAATCTTAGTGGTTTAACTACAACACAGATTTATTTGTGGCTCACACAAAATTTCATTTGGGTCTAGCCACTCTTCAGGACTGCTCTCTTTTATGCTGTGACTCAGAGAGCCAAGCTTTCCCCATTTTATACTCCAGTCATTTTAATGTATGGATTTCCTGAGTTATCTGAACAGGGGAAGATAGTGTTAGAGGTTTATATGGGATCTTTTTAAGGTCAAAACCTGGCCACATGGCTCTAACATAACTTCTCAAACGAGGCTGTAATACGGAGACTAATGTCCATTTATAAGACATAGTTGAGGCTCTTAGGTTAAGCAACAAAAATAAATTTTCCTTCATGTCAGATAACCATGTGAGGCACACTTTCAGGAACTGGTCAAGTAGCTCGGGGATTGGTGATTGAAATGCTTTCCCACATGATTAATGGTGATATAGAAGATAGAATATTTTTATTATAGGGAAAGGAAAAAATGGTATATCACAGAGGAGCCATTAGACCAGTAGAGTGAGGTAGCATTGGTGATGATAGAGTTAGGTTGGTGTGATAGAAATCTGTAAAATAAAGAAATGGCAATTTAACTTCCACAGACACTGGGATATATATGATATGGTATAAGAAATGAGAGACTGTATTATTCTGTTCTCACATTGCTCTGAAGAAATACCCGAGACTGGGTAATTTATAAGCAAAAGAGATTTAATTGACTCAGTTCTGCAGGCTGTACAGGAAGTATAGTGGCTTCTGTTTCTGGGGAGGCTTCAGGAAGCTTCTAATCATGGCAGAAGGCAAAGGGGGAGCAAGATGTCTCAGGTGGCAGGAGCAGGGGCAAGAGTTGCTATACTCTAATTTTAAATAACCAATCTCAGGAGAACTCACTTACTTTCGTGAGGACGGTATCAAGAGGGATGGTGCTAAACTGTTCATGTGAAAGCCCACCCTCATAATATGACTGCCTACCTCCAGCATTCGGGATTGTGATTCAACATGAAATCTGGACAGGGACACAGATCCAAACTATATCAGAGATCTTCTCAGAATTATGATAAAAGCACTAGCAGTTGTGATAAGCATTGTGGAAGTCTCAGAAAAGTGGTTAACCAAAAATAAGTGATATTTCAGAGGAGAGATGTATGAAGTGGCTGAAGTGAGAAAGTGATAAAAATGAATTCCTCTCTCTTTATAAAAATACATATAAATTAAATAAATCTTCAGGAACTAATTTTGATAAATCCTGAAAGGTAATATTTTAATTACTTAATTGTTAAGTCATTAATGATTTTTAACTATGTTCAAAGCATTTGATATGACATTATCATTATTGGTGTCTTTATATACCTTTTACATTCACTTTTGAATGTTTGCCTATTAACTATGTATGGAAAGATACAATATTTAGCCTCAACTGAAATTGCTTTAGTCATTCAGAATATATTGAAATTGTTTGACTTCATAAATGTGCAGATTATTCCCTTATTCTTTGTAAATTTGCCTTCTTTGTATTTTCTGAAAATATTTTAACTGTTTTCAGGTTTCTGTTATCTGGATCTAGTCATGCAAAGAAAAGTTGTCATTTTCCATACCTTTAAAACTTTAAATTGACAACCATTCCCAATTAATTTCAATTTTTAGGGGAAATTTAGAGTTTCATTTATGATGGAGCGATCTCTTTAGGGACAGAGATCTAATTAATAGTTAATTCATTTAAGAAGTTAAACTTACTGTGTTTCTTCTCCCTGCTCCCAAAGAGCTTATAGTCCAATCAGGGAAACAAACAGGAACCAACGGCAATTCGGGGCTATGTGCTAAATCAGAAGTAAGCAGGAAATGATGTGGGAGCACAAAGATAGGCACTAGCCCAGACCAAAGTTGGACATTGATGGCACTCAGGGGTGTTGGCCAAGCCAGTGTCAAAATCTTCAATGAATGTAGTAAAAACAGAGGAACTAACAGTGCTAAAGCATTTGCCTCCTATGAGCATGAATTGTTTAGTGAGAGCAGTGTGGCCATAACCAGAAAGCAGGCCTGGGAAAGCAGTGCTCATCCTGTCCCACTACCCACCCTTGTCATAATTAATATGCAGGGTAATTAGGGCAGAAGGGAATGACCAGGCAGGCCTTCATTTTAGCATGAATTACTTTGGATTATTGATTTTCAGATATAAAGAATTTTTAAGTTCATAATTATGCAAGACTTTTCTCAGATTTATGAAACAAATTTGAAAGGTCAGCATATTTTAGAACTAATGGTATATTTAATGGGAAAATTGTGAAAACAGCCTTGTAAAAACATAAAGGCTGATTACAAAAGTCTGATTACATATTTATTTTACATTATATATGGGTGTGTATATTTATAAAATGCAAACAAATTTATATGTAACTTTATCGAACAGTTTTTGTTTTTATTATTTTTACCTTATAGAATATCATGGTGTACACAGTATTGATCATGGTCACTTTATTTCACAGATGTAATGATCTTGTTGGTGTAAAGGAAAAGAAAGACAGACGGGGAAAATGCACTTTTTCCAGAGAGTTGCCAGAGGAAAAAATTATTTACAGTAATATTGAATTTTAACACAATGATAATTACATTTAAAAATTCAATTTGTTTAATTGATATTTGTCCAAACTTACTATTTTTTAATACTCATCACTATATAACTTCAATCATTATCTTCTAAATTCCATTAATTTATATATTAATGAATTTGAATTGATTGGTTTGTATCTGTGGGTTTTTAGTACTGAACTAGATTTCTGTTCATTATAGAGCACTTCATCCACCTAGAATTCTTTAGTCTAGTTAGATGTTGTGAAAAAACCTGATGTTAATGGTTAGGCAGGATACAGTATTTCAGTTTTTTGTTCAATTTTTTGAGTGATTTGGATAAAATAAAAATGTTTGAGATAATTTGATCAGTGGGATAAATTCATGTGAAAATCTTTATATCAAATAGGTAAGTTATCAAACATGCCAAACTAAAGAGATGAACCACTTATATTCTAGCTTGACTCTCATCTGCTACAATTATTATTTTATCCTAATAATATTTTTGTTCTCTACATTTTAGATGAAATATTGATATGTGTATGATATTTATGAATATATTTACGTTTGACTGTATTTGTTATAGAGTATATGCCAATATTGTGTGTTTTAAAGTAATCCTTCAAAGACTAGGAAATAGAACTCTATACCTTAACAGATCAGTAGGTACTTAAACACTAAAGAAATTCCTTTTGATAATAAAGTACTTCTAAACTACTCATGTTTGTATATTAATATTGCTGAAATGTTTGTCCTTCTTTCTCTGTGATAATGTAGTAATGATTTTATTTTAGTAATTGAGGTATAATTCTTTTCAAGAAAATGGAATAAAAAGTCTTTCAAATGGATTGGAAGTTCTAATTTTACAAGAGAAACAAATGTACTCCATAATTGCCTATGATATACTATTTCTGCCTGTGAGGTTGTATTTTTCTGTACTTTAATACAAAGTACGTTAATAGAAAAATGTTTCAGTAAGTGGAAACCTATTGCTTTCTAACATGACTCTGATATGATACTTTTAATGAATGAAATACAAAAATTATTTTAAAAACTACAGATTTGTCATTAAGTAAAATATATCTTATGTATTAGAATATTTGTATTCAACAATTTATAGCTAAGTATTAAATTGCACACCTCAAGACAGTGTGTTACTTGCACAGTACTTAACAAATAATAAGTCTGCAATAAATAATTATTAAACTGAATTAATTTATCAATATGGTCAAGGCTGTTCTATGTGTGGGAGCTGTAAAGGATGAGTTGAGTAATACACTATAGCGTCTTTCAAATGAGTGATACAAGTAAGAATAACATGAGCTCACATGGGAAGAAATTAATGTTGACCATAGCCAATGAAAGAATCTTTTAAAAAAATACATAGAATATTAGTAAGACTTTGATGGAAGGGCAAATAAAAAAGAAATTTGGCTAAACTTGCAACTGTGGAAAAGAAAGAAAATGTCAAGTAAAATCTGAAAGGTTAGGCTTAAAATTTTTTTGAAACAGCACAGTAAAGTATCATTTAAATGCAAAAGGAATTACAGATTGGCAAAATGAATTACAAATTATAATGAATAATACAATCAACTTTACCCTTCCTTTACAGCAAAACGTATCACAGCCCAATAGGTTAGTTTAAATAATTGAGATTCCATAGAAAATAGTAAAAATGAGAGCATTCCTGTTTGAGAATTCATAATGAAAGAAGTCAAGACTTCTCTTTCAAAACTATGCTAACTCACTTACATTCAAACATCTAGAAAACCACTAGCAGCCTTCAAAAGAAATGGCTCTTAGTATTTAAGAAGATTACCTGCGATATTACCAAAGGCCACACACACACAGAAGCTTAGTGGAGAGTTTTATCCTTCAGACCAAAAAAAAAAAATGTATTTAAATCTTGGTTTGGCCACTTTCTTGTGTCATAGTCTTAAGCAAACTACATAATTTTTCTTCCTTTCTTTCTTTTTTTTTTTTAAAGACAGGATTTTGTTTTGCTGCCCAGGCTTGAAGACAGTGGCATGATCATAGGTCTTTGTAACTGTAAAGTTCTGGACTCAATCAATCCTGCCACTGAAGCCTCCTGAGTAGCTAGGACTACAAGCCTGTGCCACCATACCTGGCTAAGTCTTTTGAATTTTGTTTTGTACAGATAGGGTCTTGCTATGTTGCCCAAGCTGCACTCAAGTCTCCTGGGCTCCAACAATTCTCCCTCGTGACCTTGCAACTCTGGGATTAAGTGTGAACTACTATGCTCAGCCAAGCTGTTTAATTTTTCTAACCCTTGTTTTTTATTCTTAAAACAATGTATTCCTTTCTGGCTGTTAGGCTTCATTTAGAAAATTTTTTCTTGCAATGTATTCTTAGCAGAAAAGGTTAGGTGATTTTGCTAAAGTGAATATTTGAGTATCTTGCATTCTAGTGATTTCTAAACTTCCTACTATCCTGAAAGATATTATAAGACCTAGACCTTGCATTCCTCTGTAACTTTCTCTTGCAGCCTCTCCTTTCTGTTCCAGTCATCTAAGCCTTCTCTGTGTCCCAAGAATGGACCAAGCTCACACACACTTTACATTTTAATTTTTATTACAATAGATTTAGAAGTACAGGTGGTTTTTGGTTACATGGATGAATTGTAGAGTGAAGAAGTCTCGACTTTTAGGTCACCCATCACCTGAATAGTATACATTGTACCCAATAGATAATTCTTCAAATTTCACCCCTGCATTGCACCATTCCTCTTTTTGAGACTCCAGTGTCTGTTATACCACTCTGTATGCCCCTACATATCTTAGCTTAGCTCCAACTTATAAGTGAGAATATGCTGTATTGGTTTTCTGTTCCAAAGTTACTTCACTTAGGATAATGGCTGCATTTCCATCCAAGTTGTTGCATAAGGCATTATTTCATTCCTTTTATGTAGGAGTAGGATTCCATGGTATATATAACACATTTTCTTTATCTGCTCATTGGTTGATGGACACTTAGGTTGATCCCATTGTCTTTGCAATTGTGAATTGTGGTGTGATGAAAATGTAAGTGATGGTGTCTTTTTGACATAATGACTTATTTTTCTTATTTTACTAGCAAACCCAGTAGTGGGATTGCTAGATGGGATAGTAGATCTACTTTTAGATCTTTGAGAAATCTTCATACTATTTTTCATACAGGTTATACTAATTTACATTCCTATCAATAGTATATAAGGGTTCCTTCCATTTTTTTTTACCATATTTGTGTCAACATCTAATTTTTTTTTTATTTTTATTTTTTAATAACAAATGTTCTGACTGGGGTAAGATGAAATCTCAGCTGTAGTTTTAATTTGCATTTCCCCGATGGTTATTTTGAGCATTTTTTCATACGTTTGTCTGCCATTTGTATATCTTCTTTTGAAAATTATCTGTTCATATTGTTTTCCCACTTTTTAATTGGATTTTTTCTTTTTTCTTGCTGATTTGTTTGAGTTCCTTTTAGATTCTCTATGTTAGTCCTTTGTCAGATATATCATCTGTAAAGATTTTCTCCCTAATGGCTAAGAATATATTTAACCAAGCACGTGAAATATCTCTACAAGAATAACTCCAAACCACTGATGAAACAAATTGTAGAAAACACAAACAAATGGAAAAACATCTCATTCTCATGAATTAGAAGAATCAATATTGTGAAAATGATCATACTACCCAAAGGAATCTACAGATTAAATGCAATTTCTATCAAAATACCATTATCATTTTTCACAGAATTAGAAAAAATAATCCTAAAATTCATATGGAACCAAAAAGAGCCTGAATAGCCGAAGCAATTGTAAGCAAAAAGAACAAATCTGGAGGCATCACATTACCTGACTTCAATTTACAAGGCTATAGTAGCCCAAACAGCATGGTACTGGTATAAAGTAGATACACACACACAAATTGAACAGAACAGAGAATCCAGAAATAAAGCCAATATTTATAAACAACTGATCTTTTACAAAATGACGAAAATATACAGAGAAAAGGACCCTATTCAGTAAATGGTGTTGGGAAAATTGGAAGGCCACATGTAGGAATGAAACTGGACAAATATATACTCTACCCCGTAAAATATCCTAAAAATTCTAAAAGGAAACCTAGGAAACACTCTTCACGACATTGGCCTATGCAAATAATTTATGACTAAAACCCCCAAAGCAAATACAAATAAACAAATAAAACCAAATTAATATAAAAAGCTTCTGCACAGCAAAAGAAATAATCAATGGAGTAAAAAGACAACCTACAGAATGGGAGTAAATATCCACACCCACTTTAGATGATTTGCACCTGCTCTTTCCTTTTTTGAGAATGTTTTTTCTTGTGCTTTTCATATGGCTGCTTCTTATCATTTTTGACTCAGTCAAAATGACATCCTTAAAAAGACATTCTCAGCTCACCTAATGTAAAGTAGCTGTTTCCTGAAACTAATATGGTAATTAAAAAAATGTTATTTCTCAGTAGCTGAAATTATGTTTGTTTATTGTCTAGGTTAGGAAACTTTTCTCTCTTGTTCGTTGTTCAGAACTTAGTACTGTTTTAGTGGGTAAGCCTTCAATAAGTATTAATGAATAAAGAATAAGTTAATTTTTATTACCTGAATTATGAGTTCAATATGGAAGATTTAGGGGAAAGATCTAAAGAAAAACCAGGAAGGCTTTAACCTAGACATATACACACAATTTGCTTGTTTTAATATTATGTTACTTTAGTAAAATATTTGTTTACATTTGTTTATTTTTTTTGTTAAAAATAAGTATTGATTAAAAAATATCTCTGTGATTCTCCCTACCTACAGATATGACTCTGGAATATGACAAAATAGAAAATGACACATTTCTGTTTTGTACTTAGGCTTAAATAATTTAAATAAGGCTAAATTAGATCAAATCCATGTAGAGCCTATGGAAACATAGTGTATATATAATGCAAAATTTGACCTTGCCATAAAAGAGGTTTGTCCTTTGCCCTCAGCTTCTGAGTGGTAATCTGTGTCACACCTGATAGCAGTGTCTTTGGTTAAAATGGAGACTGGCCACACCTGATAATCTTAGAGTAGAGGGTAACTAAACATGAAAGACCAATCATATGATTTAGGATGGTGGCTTTAGGTTATGCAATATCAGTCAACTTGGAGGCTGAGATTAACCATGTAGGTAATCAATCAATCAGTCAATGACGTGAGTAATCAAGCCCCATGAGAAACTCTGGACACTATAGCTCAGGCAAGCTTCCCTTTTTGGCAGTACTCCATCTATGTTGCCAAACATCAATTCCAGGAGGGTAATGGGTCCTGGGTACAACAGAAGCTTTACATTTGAATCCTCCGAGTTTCTACCCTATGCGTCTCTTCCTTTGGCTAATTTTTGATGTGTACCCTTCCCCCATAATAAACCATAACCAAAATCATAATAGCTTTCTCTGAGTTCCATGAGTTCTTTCAGTGAATGATTGCACTAGAGAGTGGTTTTGTGAATTCTCTAATCTTGCTGTTAGTGTCAAAAGCAAGGACAGTTTTGAGGACTGTGCACTCAGACCCAGAGTTTGGCTAACTCTGGCTAGTATATCATCTGAGCAAGAAGATGTTGGTTGTATTATAATTTTAACATTTTAGACCTGAATTGCTTGCAGATAATACCTATTCTGATATTTCATTTTATGGAAGAGCATGAAGAACTTTATGATTTGCTTCATTTCACAAGGTTGCTTTACTGGCTGGGTCAGAGTTAAAAATCAGGTATATCAATCTCATTATTTTGGGTTTCCCACTACATACTGTGTTTTTTGGCACAAGATTGACATAATAAGTATCACTTGAGTACATTTAATGCTTATTTTTAAATATTATGATAAATTTTATAAATTAGTAAGGTGTTAATTTCATAGTATTGTATATTCAAAGATAGGCCTAGAATAAAAGTTATGTTTTAATTACAGGACAAATATCCATGCCTCAAAATGTCCACTTTTTAAAAACTACAACTATTTTTAACAAGAAGGTATTAATTTTGCTTTATGATTAACATTATGGTCAGTGGCTTAATAAGTTTACATATTAGGTTCGCTTTGGCAAACTCCAGCATATAATGAGATAATAATGTGATGGAAAACTCATACAATTTTCAGAATTATAATGAATGTTTATTCTTCACAATCATCACATTATAATGATAATTGTGAAGAATAAACATTTCCAGTGAGGCTGACATGATAACTTTAGAGAAAAAAATCAAGCACGACTTGGAAACGCTAAGACAACTAAGCAAGTATAGGGCTATAGCAAGTAAATGTCTTTAAACATTCCTCTGTATTACATATGAATGTTTTTTCTGGATAATATATTTTCATCAAAATAGCCAAAGGTTAAAAAAGTGATGCTCTATAAAGGAAACTGTTGTTCTTCATCGAAATAGTTTGGTAACACGATATCTCATTTCCATGTAATTAAATAAGATATTATTATGATTTAGTAACATCATAATATGATATTGTTAGGTAATGAGATATTAGTTTCTTTACATTATAATGATACAACACTAGAGATTCTGAAACCACAAGAACTGATCAGATGGAGCACAAAGAGTGAGACAGTTATTTTTCTCCAGACTTTTCTAGTGGGAGGTACAATGAATAGTCCGTATTTATCCATTTGCAAATATCTTCTACTTAATGTGGACACAGGACATGGTGTCTCTGTTCCATGAGGCCAGCACATGCTGAACATAAAGACAGTTTTTTTCTTTTTTTTTTTTAATTTAAAAAATTTATAGAGACACAATCTTGCTATGTTGCTCAGGCTGGTCTCCAACTCCTGGCCTTAAGTAATCCTCCCAAAAAGGCAATTTTTTTGGAGAAAAGTTTTGTCTATTATCATCATGAGGCATTTTTAGCACCTATTACAGGTAAAAAATCTGTCATATAATAAAATATAGATATATTACTGTGTTTACAGGCATTTGAGGCAAGGGGATACACTCAGTAAAGGTGCAATGAAAGAAATTCAAATGGCATTTTTAGAACACAATATATTTGGCTAAAGTTTATAGGAATCAATTTTGCAAAGGTAGAGATAATGAAGGAGATTGAGTGACAAGGAATTTACTATTTTAGTATTCTGTAGACACATACCATTTACATCTTTAGGTATGTTAGGCAATGAATATATACAAATGACAACTTTATTTTTTATTTCTTAATTTCAACTTTTATTGTATATTCAGGGGTACATATGCAGGTTTGTTACAAGGGTATCATGATGCTGAGGTTTGAGGTACGATAGTCCCATCACCCAGATAGTTATCATTGTACCCAGTAGTTAGGTTTTTTACCCTTCTCCCCCTTTATCTCCCACATGCCAAGTGGTCCCCAGTGTCTATTGTTGCCATCTTTGTGTCCAGGATTACTCAGTGTTTATCGTCCACTTATAAGTGAGGATATGCTGTATTTGGTTTTCTGTCCCTGAGTTAATCTGATAATGGCCTCCATCTCCATCCATCTTGCTGCAAAGGACATGATTTTTTTTATGGCTGTGTAGTATTCCATAGTGTATATGCACCACATTTTCTTTATCCAGTCCACCACTGATGGTCTCCTAGAATATTTCCGTGTCTTTGCTATTGTGAATAGTGCTGCAATTAACATAGATACAAGTGTATGTATCTTTTTGGTAGAATAATTTATTTTCTTTTGGATATATACCAGTAATGGGATTGCTGAGTTGAATGGTAGTTCTATTTTAAGTTCTCTGAGAAATCTCTAAACTACTTTCCACAGTGGCTGAAGTAGTTTACATTCCCATCAACAATGTACAAGTGTTCTTTTTTCTCAGCAGCCTGGCAAGCATGTCTTGTTTTTTGACTTCTTAATAGTAGTCCTTCGTTTGTAACACAAATACATGATAAATGTTTGAGGTGATGGATACCCCATTTACCCTGATGTGATTATTACACATTTTAGGTCTGTATAGAAATATCTCATGTACCCCATATATGTATATGTATGTACGTGTATATATATGTGTGTATGTGTGTGTATATATATATATATATATATATACACACATATATATGTATTTCCACTGTGTTCTCATAAAATAAAAAATAAAAAACTTAAAACAACAACAACAATAATAATAGCCATTTTAACTAGGGGGAGATTGTATGTCATTGTGGTTTTAGTTTGTATTTTACAAATGAGTAATGAGTAGTGTGTAGAAAAAATTATAAATGAGAGTTGAGAAACTAGAAATGGTTGGCAGAAGTTGACAGAAACACAGATCAGGTGGTAATGAAGTACACTTCATTACTGAAATATTCAATTCCTCTAGTACACAAAGAAGAATAAAGGTTAGAAATAATCACTTTTCCCAGATTTTTTTTATTATGAAAGTTTAAAATATTTTTTAAATTATTAGGTTAATTTTCCCATTACCATGTTCATCACCTACAAAAGAACTACTGTGTAATTGAGGTATTTTATTGCTTTTAGTGGAGTTAAGACTATTTGATAAAGAATATTTAAGTATTGCTTTATTGACAGTGATACAAACTCACGTAGTTAGGTTTAGAATCAAGGACATGGTGTCTGTGACATTGGTTCTACTTTCTCATGAGAACAGAACCTCTAAATATATTATTTTTGTTTTTCTTCTCTACTATTTTAAATTATGACAAAAACATGAATTTTTAAACTAACAGCAGTCATTAAATTTTAACTTTGAATTAGGAAGCTTTCTACTTTAGTAATATATTTATACTCATCAGTTTTTTTATTACTTAATAGTAAAATTATATATACTTTACTCCCATGCACAGATTAAAATGAAAATGTTCTAAGTTTAGTTTAAAATTTTGTATGAGTTCAGATACTGATTTAAATTCATATAAAGTATGAATCCATATAAAAGTTAACATTTTCTAAACAGTAAAGTATTATAGCATAACTTTTAAGTTTTAGTATTTTAGTACTGTGCTGCTTGGAAAAAGTAATGGAATAATTTACCTTTTATCAGTATAAGAGGAAGAATGAACAACTCTGAGGATACCCTCCAGAATCTCATTTTGCTAAATAGTTCACATTTAAATACAGAAATACATGGCAATCAAAACCAAATATTCTGCTTTGTAAAAATGTATAATGGCATCATGTTATAATAATGAATAACATGATGTTTTTGGACTTGTAGTGGGAAGCCGTCAGAGCAGAAATTCATAGAATTAGATACATTTTTGAACATATTCATTAAAAATATATTCGGTGTTACTCAAAACCATAAGGTAAATCAATACTTAGCAAAGAACAAGTGGAAATACTTTGTGGCTGCCATGCTGAGAGTTCAAAGCAATTCTATCATAAGGATTGAGTATGTTTTCTTAGCCCAATCTGGAAATCAAAACTAAATAACTATCCTCCGAGCAGTAATTTTAAAAAGTTGCCATGTTAATTGCTCTTTTCAAAAATAACAGTGAAATTACAGTATTAAAAATATATGCATTACTGGTGTATTGTTTTTTCTTCTCCACTGCATATGTAATGTGTACAGCTCTACTTTATCAAACTGTATATGCTCAGTCTTGTTCTTGACTGTGTCAATGATAAAATCTTGTCACTTGTACATCTCTCATTTTTTTGCAATTTATAATTTATTTTCCTGGGATAATATGATTTACCTAAGGACACATACCTAGTTAGTCTCTTTTTTCCCCAAGTAAAAAAGCAAATGCAATTAATTGTCAAGTAAGTCTCGGAATGTGTGCTTAGACTCACACAGGACATCTGACTGAGGATCATCGGAATAACTTTGTCATACTTTTTAAAATAATAAAATAGTGTTTTCCTGTGAGTCAATTTGTAGAATCCTATGATTAAAAAATGGAGAAAGAAATGTATATCTTAGCAGCACCTAATCATAAGGTAGCAGGACTAAAAGAATGCTGACTAGACTGTAAATGTCTTATTAATTTGAATAATCCTCTCTTCACTTTTAGACCACATAATTATTACAGCAGTTATTCTGTGTCAAGTAAATATAAAATAAACAACTACTGAAGTCCAAACCAGCATGTCAGATATTGCCCTTAGATATTTTAGGCCCTTTTTGATAGTTATTTGACTAAAATATACCAGTATAGATATGTGATTAATAGCTTCTGTAAGCCACAATTAATGACTGTTTTAGTAATTTAATACTATTAATAAAGTGATATATGAGACTAATAGGTTGTTTGGGAACGGGCTTTATAGAATCATTATACCTTCCCATTTTTTTTTCCCCCCCGAGACAGGACCTTGCTGCATTGCCCATGCTGGAGTGCAGTGGTGCAGTCGCGACTCACTGCAGCCTCCAAGTCCTAGGGTCAAGCAGTCCTCTCACCTCAGCCTCCTGAATAGCTGGACTCTAGGCATGCACCACCATACCTGGCTAGTTTAAAAAAAAAATTCTGCAGAGAGTGGGTTTTGCTAGTTTTCCCAGGCTAGTCTTAAATTCCTGGCTTTAAGTAATCCTTGTACCTCAGCCTCCCAAAGTGTTGGAATTACAGATGTGAGCTGCTATACCCAGCTGAATGGTTACATCTTAAAGGAGTGATCAGAGATTTTTTTTTTCCTTTCAATTTTGTAGCTTCATAAATTCAGTTTTATTATTTCAGCCAATGAGAACCATGATCTGGAGAATTGATTCAAACTAAGCAAACATAAGAGGCTGATTTATAAATAATATTTGATTTATTTATGAAGGGCATTGGTATTATTTTACTAGAATATAGTTTTCTGTGAGGTCTTTGAGGAAAGACACCAGACCTTTTACATTCATTTTCATATCCCTAGAGCCTTGAAAATTATTTTTTTAATTACTTCACTAATAATTATTCAGTTTAGTCCTAATGGCTCTTGATATCAAGTCATTTGGAAGATTACATGAGTAGTCAGTATGGCTAAAAGATTTGTAAATGTCTGCTTAGAGAATACTTCATAACATTGTGTTTGGTTTAGTATGCAATTTACTAATCTTATGACCTTTGTTAACAATTAGCATTTCCTTAGAGTTAAACAATAAACTTTTATCAAAATAGCTACATAAATCTTACATACCAATTAATTGGCACATGTATTACATAACATTTTTGATGGCTTTTAAATATTGGTTTAAACTTTATGTAAGTAAATTCTTTCTAATGTGTAATTAAAATACCCAGTGTAATATAACAAATTATCTTAAATGCTTTAACTACTTTAATTTTATTTCTTTTATACATGTATCATTATATTTTTATTATTCTATGACATTTCATGTTATGAATTGAAAAATGAAAATTCTATTCTGTGGTTTCATGGTATACAACATGATGTTTTGATATATGTGTGCACCATAAAATAAATCATATTTATCTTCCTAGATAAATAACATAACCATCACCTCACATATTTATCATTTTTGTGGTGAAAATATGTTACTCTCTTAGCAATGAAGTATACAACAAATTATTATTCACAATAGTCATCATGTTGTACAACAGATCTCCAGAACTTTCTTCTAACTGAAGCTTTGTACTTTTGTCCTTGATCTCCCCTTTCCACACATACCTCAGCCTCTGGTAAACACTTTTCAACTTTCTGCTTCTCTGAGTTTGTTTGGCTATTTAAGATTTCCACACCCAGGTAAGATGATGTAGTATTTATTTTCTGTGCCTGATTTATTTGACTTAACATAATGTCCTCCATGTTCATCCATGTTGTTGTAAATGACACGATTTCCTACTTTTAGCTACTTTTAAAGGAGAAAATTGTACATATTACAGTTATCCAAAAGCAAATCAGTATGCTTCCATTAAAACTGGTTACAAATGTGTTAATGCTAGGCATTTACATTTCTTTTCAGCTTTTTCATGTTTTTATATTTTTCAGATGTAGAATATATATTTCCCTGGGATTTCAGAAATGTAAGACAAGTCCATTTTTTCACTTTCCTAGGCTTTAACCAAACTAGACCTACAAGAAAGCCATCTCTTAAATGTTAAAATTCTGACTTGTCCACTAGATGGTTTTGGGGGCAAGTGATTGGAATTTGCTGTATATTCAGAGAAGCTTCAAACCCAAGATACTGGCCAAAATGTAGGACTTTTCTTTTACAATTAAACTCTACTTGCTATGTGCTCTTATGCTTTTTATTTTAAGTTCAAGTCCACCTTTCAATTTTGTGTAATACAGGTGTCCACTCACAAAATGATTTTCTTTTTAAATCCCATTTGCTTGTGTTATTTAACACTTTTCTTGTTATTGTAATATGTAGTCCTACTATGTTAATAATATTAAAAATTTTGCACTTATAATCCCAGCACTTTGGGAGGCCCAGGCAGGTGGATCATGAAGTCAGAAGTTCAAGACCAGCCTGGCCAACATGGTGAAACTGCGTCTCTACAAAAAAAAAATGAGCCAGGCATGGTGGTGTGCACCTGTAATCCCAGCTACTCTGGAGGCTGAGGCAGGAGAATTGCTTAAACCTGGGGCAGGAGGAGGCAGATTTTGCAGTGAGCCGAGATTGTGCCACTGCCCTCCAGCCTCGGCAACAGAGCAAGAGTCCGTCTGGAAAAAAAAAAAAAAAAGATTCATGGACTCTCCTGATTATTTCTTTATTATGTAGAGTATCTAGTATTTTTATCTACCAGGAAATGAGAGATTATTTTTGGTTAGATAACACTCTATTTATACATTCTGCTCATTTATCAAATGTCTGAAATGCATAATTGCAACCTCTTATATTTGGGTGTCATCATTAGTGTTAATTAATTCCTGGTTTTCTTTTTTTTAATCTGATTCCTACATGTGACCATTGGTGCTAAACAGCTTTTACTATTCCTAGTACAGAAGTACTTTTGGTACTACTGGTTTACTTACAGATCCCTGATTATACAGTCAGAAAGAAAGATATGACTACATTTTATGAACACACATATAATAAGAAAAACTGACAGAAGAATAGGAAACCAAACGCCACATGTTCTTACTCATAAGTGGGTGTTGGACAATGAGAACACATGGACACATGGACAATGAGAACAATGAAAACCCAGGAAGAGGAACGTCATACACCAGGACCTGTCAAGAGGTGGGGGGCTAAAGGCGGGATAGCAGGTGGTGGGGCTATAGGAGAGGCATCGCATTAGGAGAAATACATAATGTAGGTGATAGGGTGATGGATGCAGCAAACCACCATGACACGTGTATACCTATATAACAAACCTGCACGTTCTGCACATGTACCCCAGAATTTAAAGTATAATAAAAAAAAGAAAGGTGAAAAATGGAAAATAAAATACCCATATATTAACTATGAAACCAATATAAGTTAAAGATCATTTACCCAATTTGTATTTTTTAATATCCTTCATTTTTTCTTTTCTAGAAAAAAGCTAACCCTCAATAGTCTCAAATTATTCTATTTAGCCTTACTGATTACTTTTTTTAATGCTCATATTGTCAGATTTCCTAGTGAGAAGCCATCGAAGTTGTTTTCCTTATCTAGGCTTTCTAGACAGCCACTGACTGTTTTTTTTAGGTGAACTTTGTTTTCTTGGCAACAAAAGGATTATTCAAGAAACTTTCTGTTTTGCCTTTCTTTTCTTTCTTTTTTTTTCTCTAATAAGTAAAAGACCTTGATTTTTATTAACATTATTTATTTATAGATATATGGCAGCAAGTATCCAGCCTCTAGGATTGACCAGTATCCGTGCTGGCTGTTGGCAAAAGGACTGTTGCTGCTATTGGTGCCTTTCAGGGAGAGACCTGGAAAAGACTGTTTTAGATTTATGAATTCACTATTGATTATTTTCTGTAACATATCATGTTGCTGCATCTACTCTCCTTTCATTATGAGGTTTCACCAGCTTCAAAGCTTCTCCTCTACACTAACAAGAAAGTTGCTTTGTAAGCACAATATCAAAGCAAGGCAATTTAGAATAAGTAGATTTAGGAAGGAATTCACCTAGACCAGTGGCAAATGGAACCCTGCTAGTCCAAGTGTCAAGTGTCACCTCCAAAAGGAGAATAAAATTGGAACAATGTAGTGAATTTTCTAAATTTAGTTCATTTTATTGGTGTTGCTGTCTTGTATGAAATGTTAGAATAGCAGTGGCAGAGATTTTAATATTTCCCTGTTAAAAAAATAAAATCTTTTAAAATTTTATTTCAAACTGTGGGTGCATATGTTAACTGTCAAAATTCAAAACCAGGATGAACAACCAACCTTGAAAACATCATGTATGCCTCTGGATCTCAGGAATTGCTGGAAACAGCAACAAGATGACATTTTAAAATTTTTTAAGTAGGCTTATTCTGGTCTTGGCTACACAATGAAATCCATAGCCCCTATGAATACAGTGTTTTGCATCTTTCAGTATCTATCACCAAACAGAGACTTTTTTTCATTTCTGGGATGGGGCTTTGGTCACCAAATTTCGTTAAGATGTCCATCTTGGATCATTCACCAAGGAGAAGGAGTTTGGATCATGTATAAATCTGGTAGCTCCCTTTATAGCTAGGTTGATTTGGTATGGTGGTTCCAATTAAAAAGGAGAAATGCTGTGAAAACCTTGTTCTAGAAGTTTACAATGTCTAAGATATCCTCGTTTGGTATAATAAAAAATGACAGTCATATGCCAGGCATTCATTTATTTCCTTTGTTCTGTTCTTCATTGCTTTGTAAGTCTTGTTGGTTGTATTAGTTTGCCAGGGCTGCCATGACAAAATACTGCAGACTGGGTGGCTTAAACAACAGAAATTTATTTTCTCACAGTTCTGGAAGCTGGAAGTCCAAGATCAAGGTGATGGCAAGTTTGGTTTCTCCTGAGGCCTCTCTCCTTGGCTTGCAAATGGCCTGTCTTCCTTCCCTCTGTGAATTCACATGGTTCTTCACATCTCTGTGTCTTCATCACTCTCTCCGTGTGCTGTGTCCTAATCTCTTCTTCTTAGAAGAACGTCAGTCCCATTGCAGTGCCCACCCATATGACCTTGTTTAACATTTATTCTCTCTTTAAAGGCTCTGTCTCCAAATGCAGTTATATTCTAAGTGTTGGGGGTTAGGATATTTTACAAATTTTGGAAGTATACAATTAAATCCAATGAATTCCAAATCCAAGTGTAAAATTACTTATCCCAATTTGAAATTGGATAAATTACTATGCCTTCACTATAAAATGTATTTTTGACTAATATATTATTGACTACCTGATTAAGATTCTCTCATTTGGATAGTTTGATAAACATATCAGTGTTTTCACAAAAATCTCCTTTTTAAAAACTCTCGCGTTTCCACAACTTCAATAATGTTTTGTTGTTGTTTTTTTAATCTTCTGTTCTGCAGTTTTAGTATGACAGCTTATCTTTTGTTGCCTATATATTCTCATATTTTTAATGTATATAGGTATACGTTAAATGTATATAAGTATATACATTTTTAATGTATAGGTATATACATTTTTAATGTATATAGGTATATACATTAAAAATATGAGAATTTTTTTTTCTTATGGAACAGAGCTTTTTTTTTTTTTTCCTTATGGAACAGAGCTTCCTTATTTTTTTTTCCTTATGGAACAGAGCTTCCAATAAGGAAGTGTTTTTCTTTATAGTTTAAATTATTCATGACCTTTATTTGGAGAAAGAAGCACATAGATTTGGATATACTTATTATCTTTCAAACCATTATATGTGCAGTATTCATGGATCACACATATGACATGTTTTAAAGATTAATAATATTTAATTTGAATTATTAAAGTGGTTTATTTAAAAGTCCCAGTGTCCTTAATTTTAATCCCAAGAACTACAGTGTTCACTGCCCATTTGAAAATATCATTAGCTTTCCTTCATGAATACTACTTTAGCTACAAATTGGGGATGGTAACATTCAAATTAGCTGAAAAGTGACCTGAGATGGTATGGCATCATTTAGTATTTAGTTGGGTTTTTTAATGTCTTTGATGTCCTATTTTTTTGTACATTTGTCATTTCATTGTTAGTCTCTAAATGTAAGTTCTTACTTTTCTTAATACAGTTATCACCTACTTACATATACAAATATACAAATAAGGATTTTATTCCTTTCTCAGCAATTCCTGCTTCTGCACCTCAGCACATTACCATCTCTTCTCAAGACTTCTCAGTGTAGCTTTCTAGTTTATTTTGCTATTTGTCCTCTTGAAAATGAAATAGAAGACACAATCTCAGCTCTGATATATTATGGTATAATGCAAGTCAATAATTAATTTTAATTGAATTAATATAGATTGTTTTCCTGCCCATTCCTCCTAATGTAAAACAAATAATTGGAAAATGGTAGCCAATTTTTCACTTCCAAGCATGATCTAAATTAATATTTCACAGTTGTCACCATAAACAAAAGTTGTTTGAAAAACAATTCATTAAATGTGTTAGAAGAATGTTACCTATATTTGAAATATAAATATTAGAAAAAGTAACTGAAGTTTCATTTCACAGGCTTCCATGTACTTAAAAAATGTTTGTATTGTTTTTGTGTATTTGCAATGAGAAAATTCCTTTTTAATATCACTGAAGATGCTTTTATTCACATAAACACTTGACTGTATTTCTCATATCAACAAATCATTTCCTGATTTCTAATATCTTTCATATCTGTCCATATGTACCTCCATTTAATTATAACTTACATACATATCAATAAAAAGGAAAAAATGAATGTGCAGATAATTGGACAAGTTAATAATATTTAGAATAAGTCTTGGAATTTTTTATTGGATTGATAATTTTAAAGTCCATAGGTGTCAAATAATTTCTGGGATTTAGTTAGAACTTATCATTCTGATTTTGAATTTATTGTTGCTTCATGGCTTCCGCATATGAGTATTTCCCCAGTTACTCAGTGTTTTGGTTTCTAATTGTTGATTTTGTTTTTCTTCAGGATGTTTTGAATAATTTGGGATCTTGTGAACTAGATGAAGATGATCTAATGCTTGATCTTGAATTTTTAGAGGAACAGAATCTTCACCCTTCTGGTAAGTGTTAAAAAGATGCATAATATCATACAACTCCTACCCTGGTCAGTAGCTTTCACTGATAACCTAAACACTGTTAAGGTTCCCTTTAGTGTTTTCAGGCCTCAATTTTTATAGTCTATATGCAAAGAACATGGTAGGTACCATGGAGACATGATTTTGGTGGCTTAAATGATTTTAAAGTCTTTTATGGAAATATAAATACAGTTGAAGCAAACTGACACAAGAACACAAAATCAAACACCGCATGCTTTCTTAAAATAGTGACTTTTGTCATTTCTTTTAAAAGAAATTATGTGCTAAGTATTAGAAATACACGTCATATTACATACATATAAAGAAGTTAGTTGTTTTTTTTTTTTAATCACACAGCATCACATCACCTAAAAATAAGCATTGCCAGCCTTTGGTGAAGATCAATTCAGTTACCACTCTATTATACATATAAATAGAAAGGATAGTTCACAGACGCACAAATACATTGATAGAAGGTATTAAAGATAAAAATGGGGTCATAATATAAGTGTAGTTTGCAATAAAAATATCACATTTAAGTTCATCTAAATTTAATACAGTAAAAAAGAAACTAAGGAAAAATGGAAATAAATTGCTAAATTGAATGTTTCTTACCTGGAAGATTTGTTAATTTGTGACAGATACCTCTAAAGTTCAAGAAATAAAAGATTACAAAATATATTGTAAGAAGTCAAGTCAAACATTCAACAATATGTTGTACCACTGGTTTTACAAAGCACTGTCATATTAATTTGTCACTTCTCATTTCCTTTCCTCCCACATTTATTAGCTATATTACTATTTTTAATTTGTCAGTATTTAGAGAATTTGCAATTTAGTATAAAATCATAACTATATACCTTTAAATTATATTTTTAAATGTATACAATTAATATCTATTGAGCACCCATTCTGTGCCCGGTGCTGTTTAACATGATTGATTATACAGTGGTGAACAAAACAGAGCAAATAGAACAGAGTTCCTGCTCTCATGGAACTTGTGGTGAGAGACAAGCAATAAACATGGTCTATACACATACATGCACGTATAAAATATGTCAGACAATGCTAGATGCTATCAATAAAAAAGCAGATTAAGGAAGAGAGAAGAGTATTTGAGTGGGGAGTATTTACAGGGTGGTCCAGTGATCTTAAAAATTTCTAGGAAATAGGAAAAATACAAAAGCCAGGCTTTTTGCAGTGGCTTCTTTCCTCCTAGGACTTTTAGTTTGGTTGGATTTTTATCAAGAAACAAATCCTTGAATGAATTTTTTTAAGTACTCATTGATGCTGTATTCCGAAAGTTCCCAAATGCCGGAGGATGTCTCCACTTTGTCTTATTACTTAGAAGGCAAATTGGCAAATTATTAGCTTCTTGGCTCGAGTTCTTCTCAGAACTTCACTGACTTTACTCCATGTCTTCTGGCATTGGCTGTTGCTGAAGCAACATCTCAGAAGAAAGGAGGTGAGAAGGCCAAGTGTCTGGAGATGGGGAAATGTCTAAATAACTGTAACAGTATCCCTGGTGAGAGGGAGTGAATCTGAGACTGGAGCAGTAGCAAGGGGAACAGGGAAAGGGACGAAAGCATCACAAGATGCGAGATGACTTAACTTCTCCGGGTTTGTCAACATGATGTCATATGATGAGCATGTAAAACTGGATGCTAGCTTTGGAATCTAAGAAATCTAGATTCTAATCCAATTTCTGCCCCAATATCTGTAGTAATGCCTTAAGATAGTCCCTGTGCCTCTCTGATCCTCAGTTCATATATCTATAAAATGGGAATGATAATTACTTTGGAAAGGTCTATAAGAATTAGAAGCAATATAAGTGAAGTTCTTGAGTTACTACCAAGTGCTAATCAAGTTGTTTATGCTAGATAACAAAAGCTATGATTTCTATTTTGCCAACCCTGGCTACATATCTGTTGAGGGTCAAGTAATGAATATAAACATAATAAGAGAGATAAAAATACATATATGAATATGTTCAAAAAATATATGTATAAAATAAAATGTACATACAAAAGGATGGCACCAGAATACTTAGACTCCTGAAAAATGGTGCATTAAATTTTGATATAATGTTTACAGATGATGTGTGTGTGTGTGTGTGTGTGTGTGTGTGTGTTTGTGTGTGTGTGTGTAGCACAGCCCTTCTCTGAAAATGTCAATTTAACCCACACTTGAATTCAAGGAATTTAAATATTAATAATTTGCTTTTACTACTGTGAAAAACTGCTTGCAAAACAGTAGCTTTCGCTGGGTTCAGTGGCTCATGACTGTAATCCCAGCACTCTGGGAGACTGAGGTGGGCGGATCACCTGAGGTCAGGAGTTCAAGTCCAGCCTGGCCAACATGGCAAAACTCCATCTCTACTAAAAATACAAAAATTAGCCAGGTGTGGTGGCACATGCCTGTAATCCCAGCTACTTGGGAAGCTGAGACAGAATTACTTGAACCCAGGAGGTAAAAATTGCAGTGAGCCTCACACCCCTGCACTCCAGCTTGGGTAACAGAGTGAGACTCCATCTCAAAAATAAACAAAATAAAAAACAGTAATCATCAAAGTGCAGATGTCTTCTTGAGATCTAATATGTAATTTCATGTAGTTGGTCAAAGTGAAGGGATTGACTAAGCTGATGAAAATAGCAGTTACCCAACCTGGTGTTTCATTGAAATCTGGCCCTATCATCAACAGAACCATCCCTTCTCCTATCATAGTCAGTATAGATATTTCTTCCTAGACTATTTTTGTCTTATCCTTTCTATATTAATAAACCAAGTATCAACTTTGAGCCAAGAGGGAAACTGAGAAGAATCTGGTAAGTTCATATCAAACTAACAAATCCTTTGGTCCCAGTATCTACCTCTATTTTCATATCCTCTGTCTTTCAAATTTTATTTCATTTTATTTTATATCATTTATTTTTCCATCAGAAGATTCTGGGTTTCTCAAAGTACACCTGAGTCTTCTGTGAAGTCAGAATGGTGTATCTGAGGAAAAGTACCCAAACAGTTCTTACTTGGTTCATACCGATCTAGGTTTCCTGGAAACCTCAGCTCTGCCACATTAACCATGTTGTCTCATTAGTTAACAGATTGATAACAACTATTATATCAGGAAAATTCTCAGCTTTCAGGGGACTTGGATCTTCAAAGTTAGAGCAATAGCAATACACAGCTAGAAATTTGATAGGCCATACACTTTAAGCAAATGGGATCAGAGTGAGAAAGACTGATGTGGGATTCCCAGAGCAGAAAAACAGACAAATACCCTTTTGAACTGCAAGAATCCTGAGTGATCATCTAGGCTAAGAGGTGAACCTCAAACTTCAGAATACATCAGAGTGACTTGGAAGCCTTGTTAGACACAGGTTGCTGAGCCGTAACTCAGAGCTTCTGACTCAGTAGATCTGAGGAGGGGCATGAGATTTTGCATTTATAATAAGTTAAGAAGACCTATATGAGGCCAACAAACATATGAAAAAATGCTCATCATCACTGGTCATTAGAGAAATGCAAATCAAAACCATGCTGAGATACCATCTCACACCAGTTAAAACGGCGATCATTAAAAATCTGGAGACAACAGATTTTGGAGACAACAGATGCTGGAGAGGATGTGGAGAAATAGGAACACTTTTACACTGTTGGTGGGAGTGTAAATTAGTTCAAGCACTGTGGAAGACAGTGTGGCAATTTCTTAAGGATCTAGAAACAGAAATTCCATTTGACCCAGTAATCCCATTACTGGGCATATACCCAAAGAACTATAAATCGTTCTGCTGTAAAGACACAAGCACATGTATGTTCATTGCAGCTCTGTGTACAATAGCAAAGACCTGGAACCAACCCAAATGCCCATCAGTGATAGACTGGATAAAGAAACTGTGGCACATATGCACCATGGAATACTATGCAGCCATTAAAAACGATGAGTTCATGTCTTTTGTAGGGACTTGGAATCTGGAAACCATCATTCTCAGCAAACTGACACAGGAACAGAAAGCCAAACAGCACATGTCCTCACTCATAGGTGGATGTTGAACAATGAGAACACATAGACTCAGGGAGAGGAGCATCACACACTGGGGGCAGTTGTCGGGGGGTAGGGGAGAGACAGTGGGGGATGGGGAGGGAGGGAAAGCTGTGGAGGGACAACATGGGGAGAAATGCCAGATATGGTATGCACCTAAAGTTAAATAAATTAATTTAAAAATAAATAAATAAATAAATAAGTTCACAAGATGATCCCAATGCTACTGGTTGGGGGAACATACTTTGAGAACAACTGGATTAGAGAAATGGTTCCCAATCTTTGCTGCATATTAGAATCAGGTAGACAGATTTTTAAAGTGTCAGTACCCAAGTTAATTAAATCCAAATTTCTATGGGTGGAACCTAGTATTCAATAATCTTTAAAGTTTCCCAGACGAATCCAATGTACAGCCAATTTTGACAAATTTTCCAGTTGAGGAAACAAAGACTACCTTGTTGGTGTCAGGATAATAAATAGATCTTAAGTCTTCTGTCTCCACTGAGGGCTGTTTCTGCCTCATGTAGAACACTGACTCCGAAAGAGTGAAAGTACAAAGTAGACTGGATTAGATAACAGTTTAATAAGAAACCCCTATTACTGCACCCATTATAAGCATTAAAATATACATGTATGTAAAATATGCATCTTAGTTATCCATTGCTGCATAACAAATTATTTGAAGTCTTAGTGGCTTAAAACAACCAACAGTTATTGTCTCAGTTTCTGTGGATCAAAAGTCATGCCCAGGCTTCAGTCATCTCAACAGCTGACTGGAGGAAGCTCCACTTCCAAGTTCACTCTCATGCTGTTAACAGGCTTCAGGTCCTCATTGGCTGTTGGCCAACAATATCAGTTCCTAGTCATGTGGCCTTCTTATGGCAGCTCACACCATGACACCTGGCTTCCTGCAGGAGGAGCCTGTGAGCAAGATAAAGAGCAGACCAAGCAAGATGGAAGTCACAGTCTTTTTGTAACCTAATCTTAGAAGTGACACACAATGAAATACCATTTCACACCAGTTAGAATGGTGATCATTAAAAAGTCAGGAAACAACAGATGCTAGCAAGGCTGTGGAGAAATAGGAATGCTTTTACATTGTTGGTGGGAATGTAAATTAGTTCAACCATTGTGGAAGACAGTGTGGCAATTCCTCAAGAATCTAGAACCAGAAATACCATTTGAGCCAGCAATCCCATTACTGGGTATATACCAAAGGATTATAAATCATTCCATATAAAGACACTTGCACACAGATGTTTATGGCAGCACTATTTATAATAGCAAAGACTTGGAACCAACCCAAATGTCCATCAGTGATAGACTGGATAAAGAAAATGTGGTACATATACACTCTTGAATACTATGCAGCCATAAAAAAGAATGAGTTCATGTCCTTTGCAGGGACATGGATGAAGCTGAAATCCATCATTCCCAGCAAAGTAACACAGAAACAGAAAACAGCACATGTTCTCACTCATAAGTGGGAAGTGAACAATGAGAATACATGGACACAGGGAGAGAAATATCACACATTGGAGCCTGTGGGGGATTTGGGGGAAAGGGGAGGGAGAGCATTAGGACAAACACCCAATGTATGCAGGGCTTAAAACCTAGATGACGAGTTGATAGTTGCAACAAACCACCATGGCATATGTATATCTACGTAACAAACCTGCACATTCTGCACATATATCTTAGAACTTAACCTAAATTTCACCAGGCGCAGTGGCTCATGCCTGAAATCCCAGAACTTTGGGAGGTCAAGGCGGGTGGATCACAAGGTCAGGGGTTCAAGACCAGCCTGACCAACATGGTGAAACCCTGTCTCTACTAAAAACACAAAAATTAACCAGGCGTAGTGGTGGGCACCTGTAATCCCAGCTACTCAGGAGGCTGAGGCAGGAGAATTGCTTGAACCTGGGAGGCAGAGGTTGCAGTGAGCCAAGATCACTCCACTGCACTCAGCCTGGACAACAGAGGGAGATTCTGTCTCAAAAAAAAAAAAAACATAAAATTAAAAAAAACAGAAGAAGTGATATTTCTTTTGTTCACTCAAGGTGAGAGGACTATACAAGGGCATGAAAAACAAATGGCAGGAATAATTGGAGGACAATCTTAGAGGCTACCTACCACAATACAACTGTGGACATTTAAAAGAAATAAAACACTAATAATATACTACAATACTCTCAGCATACACAATATAAGAACATTAAAGGCAATTCAAGGCTTCTGAGACATGAGTTCTCCTTTGGATGTGTGTGGGAGGGGAGAACAAAGGAGACCCAGAAAGGAAAAAGGAAGAGAGCAATGCAAAAAAAGGAAACCAGGAAAAAAGGTTTTCCTCCAAATTTCCCAGGAGTATAAAGGAAAAGAAATTACAAAAATCATGAAAGCAAGGGGAGGTAGAAATGAAGCTTTATGGGAAATGAAAGAAACTAGTATAATACCTGATAAACTATGCTATCCATATTAAAGTCATTGGAGAACATATGTGAGTATTTTATTTCATCCAGATATCTAGGATGGCTCAATAAATTGAATAAATTTAAATTAAATCTTAGATCTTGATGAAATTATATTCTACCTCAGGATTTAAATACTAGACTACACAGAAACAAAGACACCGTTTTCATACAAGTAAATAGCTCAGTAGGTCTATGGCAGACTCATAGCTAGAACTTGGGCCTTCTGGATCAATACTTTCCTAACTCCATGCATAACCCAGTAATGCACATTCAACTCTTTAGTAGATACCAACACTTCAGACTATAGACTGCTCCTGTTTTAACCAAATCTCATGAGAGTACAACCACTTGCAAAGGTGGGAGGCAAATAGATAGGTGAGTGTGCTCATGCTGAAGGTGACTTTTCCTTACAGCCAGTTTATCTATACAGGCAAATGGGAAGACTGCAGTAGATATAAAAAATAGCATTAGAATATGCCCAGGTCCATTCTATTTTATTTCCTTACTTAATAAACATTAACTAAGAGTCAGATATGTGCCAAGCACTGCACTGGGTAAAGAGGTCGCGAGGCCAGAAAGGACCACGCCACCCACTCTTAAGGAGCTCTGAGGCCAATAAAGGAAACAGAGAGGTAAGTCGGTAATTACTGTACAATGGAGATAGTAATTACAGTACAATGGAGAGGTAAGTCAGTAATTAAGGTTAATGCCTCACTGGGAACATAGATTTGGGGAACTGAAGTCCGATTGGATTTAGAGTTAAATTGAAGTGATATTTACTTGGATAAAACACAGAGAAACCCTTCAATAGAAGTGATTTTATGCATGAATGAATGAAGACTTAAGGCTGGCCATGTTGGCTCACACCTGCAATTTCAGCACTTGGGAGGCAGAGAGGGAGGGTCACTTGAAGCCAGGAATTTGAGACCAGCCTGTGCAACCAAAGGAGACCCCATGTCTTAAAAAAAGAATGAAGACTTAAAAGACCATTATGTGTTCATGAATACAAAAGAAATTCACTATGGCTGGACTGATTTATGGAAGAAAGGACAAAAAGCTAAGAGCAAAAAGGACTGTTCTGGTTTATAATTGCTGCAATAACAAATTACCACAAATTTAGAAGCTTAAAAATATAAAAACTTAACTCTCTAACAGTTCTGGGGCCAGACATCCAAAATGAGTCTTACAGGGCTAAAATCAAGGTGTGAGTAGAGCTTGGTTCCTCCTGGAGGATCCAGGGTACCGTCTACTTCTTGTTTCTGCCAGCTTCTAAGGATGCTGGTGTTCCTTGGCACTATCACTCTGATCTCTGCTTTTTGTCATCACATTGTCTTCTCCTCTTCTACAGTCAAATCTCCCTCTGACTGCCTATTATATAGACACAAGTTATTACATATAGGGCCTACTTGTATAATCTAGGATCCTCTTTCCATCTCAAAATCCTAACTTAATCACAGTCTCAAAGCTCTTTCTGCCATATAACATTCAAAGTTTGCAAGTGTTCAGTGTAGATCTCTTTAGGGGCCATTTTTCCACTTACCATGAGAGCTCTATGAGCTGCAATAAGAATTTTTACTTTAAAATACATGGAAATCCATGATTAAGTCCTCAGCAAGAGAGTGAAGAAGCAGATTTGGGGAAGCTCATCCCAGCAGCCTCCTTGTAGAAGATGAATCAAGGGGCTGGGAAGGGAGGTGAGCAGCCAAGTTGTTACTAATCTGAGTAAAAAGTGATGAGGACTTTAAGTAAGGAAAGGGTTGTGAAGTTGAGAGGAGGAATTAATAAGATAGATTTCACATCTAAATCAGGCATACCTGAAGACTTAGAATCTAGGGAAGGAAGGGAAGGAGACAACTGAGCAGACTCAGATTTCTAAAGTAACTGGTTAATATTCATGATATTCACGTTGATTTGATATACAAGAGGTTTGTGGCTTAGTAGCTGGAGTATTGGAGGAGACAGGGAGCTGAGAATGAGACGTTCTCTCATGAACCAGTTGGGTTTTAGATGTCTAGAAAATATATCATGAAGATAACCGGCTATCTGGTAGAAAGTTGGTGATGTAATTCTAAAGTTTAGCAAGGAGGTCTGTCTAGAGAAATTGATCCAAATATGTCAGCATATAAAAGAGTATTGAAGCCACATAAAAGGATGTGATTAATATGACCATTCATATATATATATATATATATATATTTGTGTGTGTGTATATATATATATATTTGCAAATATATATATATGGAATAAGAAGAGAGAGCTGTACATAAAGTTCTGGGAAATGCCAATATGCAAAGGTGAAGGAGCCCACAAGGGGTCCTGGGAAGAAGAAAAACATATTGGAGTAGGAAATTTAAAAGAGAATGGGTTTCAGATTATGAGGAAGAGGAAGAATCCAAGGAAGGATTTGCTATTGTGAGGAAAAAGTACTGTTTGGGAATTCATATAACAGAGAAGCATCTAATTTCCCTGAAGATCTCCTGCAAACAATAGGGAAAATATTAACAACTTAATAGACTCATACAAAAAAGATATATATATTCAACAAGAAAAATACAATTGGCAGTTAAATATATGAAAAAATGTTTCATCTCTCTCACATAATAAAAGAAAATTTAAAATACCTTGAGATGGAATGTTTGCCTATCACATGAGCAGAATGAAAAATTTTGCTAACACTGTATTAGCAGCAGTGAGAAGCAATAGGTACTCCTAAATTGCTGGTTGGTTACATTATAAACTGGACAATGTCCCTGATTGTTTCTTAAATATCTATTAAAATTACTGATGTACATTATCTTTCATCAACTGTATAGTGCTAAGTTAACAAATGTTTACTTCTGTTTTTAAGAAGTCAGGAAAGATATATGTGAAATTGTATATGCACATAGGTGCATATATTTATAAGCATGCATGTTTGCTTATGCATATAAAAACTACTGATGCAACTGATAGCACTGGGCTATCTCCAGGAATAAAACACAACCGAAGACAAGGATGGTTAAAAAGAATTTTTCATTGTCTTCCCTTGTAGCACTTTTGAACATTTAATTATGTGAATGTATTACCTATTCATAAATTAATTAATTTAAATAATTAATTAAGCAGATATATTTTCACATGATACAGAAAGTTAAAGAAAAAAAGAATCAAATGTTTGGGGAGCAATACTAAGTTCACATTATAAAGAGTGGTTCAGTGATATGGTAGAAACAGAAGCCAAATTATAGTTGGTAAATCCACAGACAGAAAGTTAAAAAAGAAAAAGAAGATGACCTTAAGTGTGGGCTGATTTGTCAAGAAATTGGCCAAGAAAGGAAAATAAGAACATAAATAGTGTTGAGAAGGTAAGTTTTTGGGTTGTCTGTTGGCTTGCTAATTTTTTAATCTGTGCGCCTTTCTATTTGAAAGGAAAAGAGAGTCATAAAATATAAACCAAAAAGATAGTATTTGACACAATTTATGAGATTCCTAAGGAAGTAGGAGGGCAGAAGATCTGGTATATATTTTAATAGGAATACTTGAATCCGAGGAAGTTACATCACATGCACTAAGGAAAGATGAGAAGAGAATGTGGATATACACAAAGAGATAAATATATGACTGTCAGAAAATTAAACTGCTTGAAATCTCACCTTTGGCCTTTTTTTTTTTCAGTTGAGTGTGCAATCAGCTACTGAAAATAAGAACAGTGGGGAATACTATGCAGCCATAAAAAAACGATGACTTCACATCCTTTTTAGGGACATGGATGAATCTGGAAACCGTCATTCTCAGCAAACTGACACAAGAACAGAAAATCAAACACTGCATGTTTTCACTCATAGGCAAGTGATGAACAATGAGAACACATGGACACAGGGAGGGGAGCATC
>CAUYQU010067574.1:0-34417 GCA_963574635.1 Cheracebus regulus | reverse complement strand
TTACTGTTTATTCCTTTAGAATTTAACAATGCTGATAAATCATGTTACATAAATTTCAGTATGTCTATTATTGGTTTATAGTAATGGTTGAGATTTTCACACATTGATTTTGTATCCTGAGAATTTGCTGAAGTTGCTTATTAGCTTAAGGAGATATTGAGCTGATACAATTGTGTTTTCTAGATATACAATCATGTCATCTGCAAACAGATATAATTTGACTTCTGCTCTTCCTATTTGAATGTCCTTAATTTCTTTTTCTTGCCTGATTGCCCTGGCTAGAACTTCCAATACTATGTTGAACAGGAGTGGTGAGAGAGGGCATCCTTGTCTTGTGCTGGTTTTCAAAGGGAATGCTTCTAGCTTTTGCTTGTTCAGCATTATATTGGCTGTGGGTTTGTCATAAATACCCCTTACTATTTTGAGACACATTCCATCAATACCTAGTTTATTGAGTGTTTTTAGAGTGAAGGGATGTTGAATTTTATTGAAGGCCTTTTCTTCATCTGTCGAGATAATCATGTTGTTTCTATCATTGGTTCTGTTTTTGTGATGGATTATGTTTATTGATTTGCGTATGTTGAACCAGACTTGCATCCCAGGGATAAAGCTGACTTGATTGTGGTAGATAAGCTTTCTAATGTGCTCCTGGATTGGGTTTACCAGCATTTTATTGATTTTATTGCCATCAATTTTCATCAGAAATATTGGCCTGAATTTTTTGTTGTCGTTGTTGTGTCTCTGCCAGGTTTTGGTATCAGGATGATGCTGGCCTCATAAAATGAGTTACAGAGGAGTCCCCCTTTTTCTATTGTTTGGAATGGTTTCAGAAGGAATAGTACCAGCTCCTCTTTGTACCTCTGCTAGAATTCAGCTGTGAATTCATCTGGATCTGGGTCTTTTTGGTTGGTAAGCTATTAAGTGCTGCCTCAATTTTAGAGCTTGTTATTGTTCTGTTGAGGGATTTAACTTCTCCCTGTTTAGTCTTGGGAAGGTATATGTGTCCAGAAATTTATTCATTTCTTCTAGATTTTCTAGTTTATTATCATGGAGGTGTTTATAGTATTCTCTGATGACAGTTTGTATTTCTGTAGGATCAGTGGTGATCTCCTCTTTTCCATTTTTTATTGTGTCTATCTGATTCTCCTCTTTTTAATTCTTTATTCATCTGGCTAGAGGTCTACATATATTGTTAATCCTTTCAAAAAACAGCTCCTGGATTTATTGATTTTTTGAAAGGTTTTTCATGTTTCTATCTCCTTCAGTTCTGCTCTAATCTTAGTGATTTTTGTCTTCTTCTAGGTTTTGAATTTGTTTGCTCTTGCTTCTCTACTTCTTTTAATTGTGATGTTAGGGTGTTGATTTTAGATTTTTCCTGCTTTCTCCTATGGACATTTAGTGCAATAATTTCCCTCTAAACACTGCTTTAGCTGTGTCCCAGAGATTCTGGTATGTTGTGTCTTTGTTTTCATTGGTTTCAAAGAACTTTTTATTTATGCCTTCATTTCATTATTTACCTAGTAGTCATTCAGGTGCCGCTTATTCAGTTTCCATGTAGTTTTGTGGTTTTTAGTGAGTTTCTTAATCCTGAGTTCTAATTTGATTGCACTGTGGTCTGAGAGTATGTTTGTTATAATTTACATTCTTTTGCATTTGCTGAAGAGTGTTTTACTTCCAATTATGTGGTGTATTTTAGAATAAGTGCTATGTTACATTGAGAAGAATGTATATGCTGTTGATTTGAGGTGGACAGTTCTGTACATGTCTGTTAGGTCCACTTGTTTCAGAGCTGAGTTCATGTCCTGAATATCCTTGTTAATTCTTTATCTCATTGATCTAATATTGACAGTGGGGTGTTAAAGCCTCCCACTATTATCGTGTGGAAGTCTAAATCTCTTTGTAGGTCTCTAAGAACTTGCTTTATAAATCTGGGTGACCCTATATTGGGTGCATATATATTTAAGATAGTTAACTCTTCTTGTTGCATTGATCCCTTTACCATTATGTAATTCCCCTCTTTGTCTTTTTTGATCTTTGTTGGTTTAAAGTCTGTTTTATCAGAGACAAAGATTCCAAGCCCTGCTTTTGTTTTTCTTTCCATTTGCTTGGCAGATCTTCCCCCATCCTTTTATTTAGAGCCTATGTGTGTCTTTGCATATGAGATGCATCTCCTGAATACAGCATGCTGATGAGTCTTGACTCTTTATTTGCCAGTTTGTGCCTTTTAATTGGGGCATTTAGCCCATTTACATTTAAGGTTAATATTGTTATATGTAAACTTGATCCCATCATTATGATGCTAGCTGGTTATTTTGCCCATTAGTTGCTTCAGTTTCTTCGTAATGTTAACGGTCTTTACATTTCAGCTTGTTTTTGCAGTGGCTGGTACTGGTTTTTCCTTTCCATATTTAGAGCTTCCTTCAGGAGCTCTTGTAAGACAGGTTTGGTGCTGACAAAATCTCTCAGCATTTGCTTGTTCATAAATAATTTTATTTCTGCTTCACTTAGGAAGCTTAGTTTGGCTGGATATGAAATTCTGGGTTGAAAATTCTTTTCTTTAAGAATGTCGAATTTTGGTCCCCACCATCTTCTGGCCTGTAGCGTTTCTGCAGAGAGATCCACTGTTAGTCTGATGGGCTTCCCTTTGTGGGTAACCCAACCTTTCTCTCTGGCTTCCCTTAACATTTTTTCCTTTATTTCAACCTTGGTGAATCTTATGACTGTGTCTTGGGGTTCCTCTTCTCAAGGAGTATCTTTGTGGTATTCTCTGTATTTCCTGAATTTGAATGTTTGCCTGTCTTGCTAGGTTGGGGAAGTTCTCCTGAATAATATCCTGACATGTGTTTTCCAACTTGGTTCCATTCTCCTCTCACTTTTTGGTACACAAATTAAACCTAAGTTTGGTCTTTTCACATAGTCCCATATTTCTTGGAGGCTTTGTTTAGTCCTTTTAATTCTTTTTTCTCTAATCTAGTCTTCATGCTTTATTTCACTAAGTTGATCTTCAATCTCTGATATCTTTTCTTCCAATTGATCAATTCAGCTATTGATACTTGTACATGCTTCAGGAAGTTCTCATGCTGTGTTTTTCAGCTCCATCAGGACATTTATCATCTTCACTAAACTGGTTATTCTAGTTAGCAATTCCTCTAAGCTTTTTTCAGGGTTCTTAGCTTCCTTGCATTGGTTAGAACATTCTCCTTTAGCTAGGAGAAGTTAGTTATTACCCACCTTCTGAAGCCTACTTCTGTCAAGTTGTCAAACTTATTCTCAGTCCAGTTTTGTTCTCCTGATGGTGAAGAATTGTGATCTTTGGAGAACAAGAGGCATTCTTGTTTTGGAAATTTTTCGACTTTTTGCACTGGTTTTTCTTCATCTTCGTGGATTTATTTACTTTTGGTCTTTGATATTGGTGACCTTCAGATGGAGTTTTTGCATGGTCATCCTTTTTGTTGATGTTGATGGTATTGCTTTCTGTTTGTTAGTTTTCCTTCTAACATTCAGGCTCCTCTTCTGCAGGTCTGCTGGAATTTGCTGGGGGTCCACTCCAGGCCCTGTTTGCCTAGTTATCACCAATGGAGGCTGCATAACAGCAAAGATTGCTACCTGCTCCTTCCTCTAGAAGCTTCATCCCAGAAGGGTATCTGCCAGGTACCAGCCAGAACTCTCCTGCATGAGGTGTGTGTAGACCCCTGTTGGGAGGTGTCTCCCCATCAGGAGGCATGGGGGTCAGGGACCCACTTGAGGAGGCAGTTTGTCCCTTAGCAGAACTCAAGCACTTTGCTGGGAGATACACTGCTGTCTTCAGAGCCAGCGGGCAGGAATGTTAAAGTCCGCTGAAGCTGCTCCCACAGCCACACCTTCCTCCAGGTGCTCTGTCCCAGGGAGATGGGAGTTTTATCTATAAGCCACTGACTGGGGCTGCTGCCTTTCTTTCAGCAATGCCCTGCCCAGAGAGGAGGAATCTAGGGAGACATTCTGGCTACAGCAGCTTTGCAGTGCTGCAGTGGGCTCTGCTTTGTCTGAACTTCCCAGTGGCTTCGTTTACACTGTGAGAAGAAAACTGCCTACTCAAGCCTCAGTAATGGTGGCTGTCCCTCCCCTCACCAAGCTGGAATGTCCCAGGTTGACTTCAGACTGCTGTGCTGGCAGTGTGAATTTCAAGACAGTGGATCTTAGTTTGCTGGGCTCCATGGGGGTAGGCTCTACTGAGCAAGACCACTTGACTCCCTGACTTCAGCCACCTTGACAGGGGAGTGAATGGTTCTGTCTCACTGGCATTCCAGGTGCCACTGGGGTACAAAAAAAACTCCTCCAGTTAGCTCGGTATCTGCCCAAATAGCCACCCTATTTTGTGCTTGAAACCCAGGGCCCTTGTGATATAGGTACCCAAGGGAATTTCCTGGTCTTCGAGTTGTAAAGACAATGGGAAAAGTGTAGTATCTGGGCAGAATAGCACCATCCCTCACTGCATGGTTCTTCACAGCTTCCCTTGGCTAGGGGAGGGAGTTCCTGACCCCTTGTTCTTACCCAGTGAGGCAACACCCCACCCTGCTTCTTCTCACCCTCCATGGGCTGCACCCACTGCCTAACCAGTCCCAGTGAGATGAACTGGGTACCTCAGTTGGAAATGCAGAAATCACCCACTTTCTGCATTGATCTCACTGGGAGCTGCAGACCAGAACTGTTCCTATTCATCCATCTTTCCCAGGAATCTGCACGGCCTTTTTTAAACCTATGTATTACACACAGACTCACTTTCACAGAAATACATGTCAAAAATGTTGGAATTAACATGCAAATTATGTTCTTGCACGACTAATTTGTTCTTTAGCAACAAGGGTATAAAGTTCATTCTTAGTCTAAATAAATATATGCAGAATGTCTTACAAAAGGTCCAGATTTCCTGATGTGTAGAAGAGAGCTAAGTAAGCCTCAACCATCATGCCCACTTCTGACACCAGTCACTGCTGCAGTGATGATAGTCAACTCCAGATTTTCTCTTCTACTTCTTTTTTTAACTTATGTTATCAAACTTTTAATTTTCCACTAACCACACTTTTGTTTTCAATCTTCCTTTCCATATATATATATATATATATATTATCACTGTTAGAGCTCTAGTTCTAATATTAAAGAGGTAGCATAGTGTATAGGCCTAAGGCATGTTTCAGAGTAAGATCTGGAGTCAAATCTAGAAACACAACTCTGATTCCAGATGGCAGAAAGAGCACTTATATCATCTCCCTTACCTCCCTAATCTGCCTCCACCACAACCTTAAGTCTAATAGGAATTACATCATGAATAGGAATGACAGAAAAAGAAAATAAATCAAAAAAGATGAATTAAGCATAGGGCTAGAAAACAAGAATCCAAAAGCAGGTCTTGGAAATATTCTAAATTAAAATTAAGGTAGGGAGAGTGCTGATTGTTGGAGAAGAGAGAGCAGAGAAATACAATACAGAACTCCACAAATATCTGAACAAAGAGTCAGATTATCATTTACTCCACAAATAAATGAATTGTTCAAAATGAGAAAATCTATCTATGTAATTTATTATCTTACACATTGAAGAAAAAATAAAATGGTTTTTTACCAAATGCTAAAATGACATTTGATAAAATTAACCAGCTAATTAAGTTTAAGCCAAATTGTAATAGAAAGAGATTACTTTGTGATTCACTAAAATATAACAGCAAACTTCATTCTAAATGGTAAAACAGTTTCATTGTAATCACAAAAAGGCATAACGTCCTTCATCATCATATTTATTCAGCCTTGTTTTTGAAGTTCTAGCAAATGCAATTTTAAAAATTAAACAATCAGTATCAACATTAGAAAAAAAAATAGAATTCTTTGGTGACAATATAACTGTATTTAGAAAAATCTCAAAAATCATAGTAAGAAAAAAACCTACCAAAATTAATAAGGACATTCAGTGAGATGGTTAATTAAGGTTGAAAACATATAAATGCTTAACTTTCTGCCTCTCCTGAATTAATATGTGTATGTGTAAATGAGAAAAACATTCCATTCTTTACATAATCAAAAATTATAAAATACTTAGGAACATATTTAATAGTTAAGGGACAGGATTTAGATTAAAATAATTGTAAATTTAATTCAAAGATATAAAACAAAATCTCAACAAATGGAAGAAACATGGAATGTTATTTAATGAAAACCTCTGACATAAAAATAATATCAACATGAGAAATTAGAATATAATTTTACAGTTTCTAAGATAATCTCTTGAAAAGGTCAAAACATAAATTATTAAAAATTATTACTCGAATGTGAAGCTTGATGAAATGCAAATAGTAATGATCTCTTTGGTTTTCATTTTATGATTTTTCTGCTATTTCAATTCTATTTAAAATTCTTTTAATTTTTAATTTTTGTGGGTACATGTAGTAGGTGTACATATTTACATGCAATGTTTTATCCAGGCATGCAATGCAAAATAATCACATTATGAAGAAGGGGGTAACCATCCCTTCATGCATTTATCCTTTGTATTACAAATAATACAATTACACTCTTTGAGGTATTTTAACACGTACGATTAAGTTATTTTTGACTATAGTCACCCTGTTGTACTATCCAATAGTGGGTCTTATTCATTCTTTCTATTTTTTTGTACCCATTAACAATTCTCATTTTCCAGCCTCCTCCTTATAACTACCCATCTGAGCCTCTGCTAACTACCCTACTCTCTATGCCCATGAGTTCAATAGTTTTAATTTTTAGATCCCACAAATAAGTAAGAACTTGTGATTTTTGTCTTTCTGTACCTGGCTTATTTCACTAAACATAATAATCTCTAGTTCCATCTATGTTTTGCAAATGACTGGATCACATTCTTTTTTATGGCTGAATAGCACTCCATTGGATGTAAGCACAACATCTGCTGATGGACATTTAGATTGCTTCTCAATCTTAACTATTGTGAACAGTGCTGCAACAGACACAGGAATGCAGATATCTCTTTGATATACTGCTTTTCTTTCTTTTGATTATATACTCAGCAATGGGATTGCTGGATCGCATGGTAGCTCTGCTTTTTAACTTTTTGAAAAATCTCCAAACTGTTCTCCATAGTGATTGTACTAATTTACATTCCCACCAACAGTTTATAAGGCTTCCCTTTTTCCTACATCCTCACCAGTTTTCGTTATTGCCTGCCTTTTGGATTAAAGCCATTTTAACTGGCATGAGATAATATCTCATTGTAGTTTTGATTTGCATTTTCCTGATGATCAGTGATGTCGATCACCTTTTTATATGCCTGTTTGCCATTTGTATGTCTTCTGCTAAGAAATGTCTATTCAAATCTTTGCCCATATTTTATTCAATTAATAGAGTCGTGTGTGCTCCCTATACATACAAATATATATATATGAAGATATGCTGGTTATTAATCCCTTGTCAGGTGGGTAGTTGGCAAATATTTTCTCCCATTCTTTAGTTGGTCTCTTCACTTTGTTGATTTTGTCCTTTGCTGTGCAGAAGTTTTTTAATTTGATGTGATCCCATTTGTCTGTTTTTACTTTGGTTGCCTATACTTGTGGGGTATTGCTCAAGAAATTTTTGCCCAGACAAATGTCCTGGAGATTTTCTCCAATGTTTTCTTGTAGTAGTTTCATAGTTTGAGGTCTTAAATTTAAGTATTTCACCCATTTTGATTTGATATTTGCATATGGCAAGAGATAGGAGTCTAGTTTCATTCTTCTGCATATGGACATCCAGTTCTCCGAGCTTCATTTATTGAAGAGACTCTTTTCCCACTTGCATATTCTTGGTACATTTGTCAAAAATGAGTGCACTGTAGGTGTGTGAATTGGTTTCTGGTTCTCTATTCTATTCCTTTGGTCGATGTGTCTGTTTTTATGCCAGCACCATGCTCTTTGGGTTACCATAGCTCTGTAGTATAATATGAAGTCAGATAATGTGATTCCTCCAGTTTTGTTCCTTTTGCTTAAGGAAGCTTTGCCTATTCTGGGTCTTTTGTGTGTTCATATACATTTTAGAATTTTTTTCTATTTCTGTATTCTGGTATTTTGACAGGGATTGCATGGAATCTGTAGATTGCTTTGGGTAATATGAAATTTTTAACAGTATTTATTCTTCTAATCCATGAACATGAAATATTTTCCCATTTTTTGGTGTTCTCTCCAGTATTTTTCATCAGTGTTTTATAGTTTTCATTACAGAGATCTTTCATTTATTTGGTTAATTCCTAGGTATTTTATTTGTGACTTGTAAATGAGAATACTACTTTGATTTCTTTTTCAGATTATTCACTCTTGACATATAGAAATAGTACTAATTTTTGTATGTAGATTTTGTATCTGCAACTTCATTAATTTTATCAGTTCTAAGAGTTTTCTTGTGGAATCTTTAGATTTTTTCCAAATGTAAGTCCATATTATCTGCAAACAAGGATTATTTAACTTCTTCTTTTTCAGTTTGGATATCTTTTATTTCTTTCTCTTGTCTTATTGCTCTAGCCAGAACTTCCAGGACTCTGTTGAATAACAGTGGTGAAAGTGGGCATCCTTGTCATGTTCCAGGTGTTAGAGGAGAGGCTTTCAGCCTTACCCCATTCAGTATGGCACTAGCTGAGGGTTTGTCATTCATGGTTTTTGTTATGTAGAGTTATGTCTCTTCCATCCAGATTTTTTAGGGTTTTTATCATAAAGAGATGTGGACTTCTATGAAACGCTTGTTCAGCCTCAATTGAAATGATCATGTAGTTTTTATCTTTCATTCTATTGATTTGATGTATCACATAGATGATTTGCATATGTTGAACCCTCCTTGTATCCCAGGGATAAATTCCACTTGGTCATGATGAATGATCTTTCTAATGTATTATTGAATTTGGTTTGCTCATATTTTGTTGAGGATTTTTGTATAATATTCCTCAGAGATATTGGCCTGTAGTTTGTTTTTTCTTCTTTTTTTTCTTAATGTGTCTTTGTCTGATTTTGGTCTTGTATAATACTGACACTGTAGAATGAGTTTGGAAGTATTCCTGCAACCTCTATTTTTCAGTATATGTGTGCTGCCCGAGCTCTATTGCATGTTGTTTCTTTCCTCTTGCTGCTTTTAGAATCCTTTCTTTATTCTTGATCTTTGGGAGTTTGATTATTAAATGCCTTGAAGTAGTGTTCTTTGGGGTTAAATCTGTATGTGTAACTTCTTGTACTTGTATATTGCGATTTTTCTCTAGGTTTGGGTAGTTCTTTGTTATTCCTCTGAATAAATTTTCTACACCTATCTCTTTTTCTACCTCTTCTTTAAGGCCAGTAACTTGTAGATTTGCCCTTTTGAAGCTGTTTTCTATATCCTGCAAGTGTGCTTTATTGATTTTCACTCCATTTTTGCTCTCCTCTGACTGTGTATTTTCAAACAGGCTTTCTTCAAGTCATTATTTTTTTCTTCTTCTCGATTCTTTATGCTGTTAAAAATCTCTTATGCATTATTCAATATGCCAATTGCATTTTTTCAGCTCCAAAATTTCTGCTTGGTTCTTTTTAATTATTTAATCTCTTTGTTAAATTTATCTGATATAATTCTAAGTTCCTTCTTCGTTATCATGAATTTCTTTGAGTTTCCTCAACATAGCTACTTTGAATTTTCTGTCTGAAAGGTCACATATCTCTGTTTCTCCAGGATTGATCCCTGGTGACTTATTTAGTTCGTTTAGTGAAGTCATGTTTTTCTGGATGGTGTTGATGCTAGTAGATGTTCTTCAGTGTCTGGGCATTAAAGAGTTACATATTGATTGTAGTCTTCACTTTGAGGGCTTTTTTATACCTGTCCTTCTTGGGAAGGCTTTCAAGACATTTAGAAGGACTTGGGTGTTGTAATAAAGGCTGTATCTGCTTTAGGCGGCACCCCAAGCCCAGTAATGCTCTAGTGCTTGAGACTCATAGAAGTACTTCCTTGATGGTCTTGGAGCAGATCCAGGAGAATCCTCCCCTCTCTCTCTGTTCTGAGCCACCTAAAGCTGGAGTTGGAGTGACACAAGTGCCCCTGTGGCTACCACCACTGTGACTGTACTGGGTCAGACCTGAAGTAAGTACAGCATCATGTCTTACCCAAAGCCTGCTGTAACAGTTCCCTGACTCCTGCCTATGTTTGTTCAAGGCACTGGGACTCTACAGTCTGCAGGTGGCAAAGCCAGCCAGGACTGTGTTCTTATCTTCAGGTCAACAAGTTTCCTCAGGCCTGAGATGGGTCCAGAGGTGGCATCTGGGAGTCAGGAACTAGAGTTAAAAACCTTAGATGTCTACCTGGTATTCTGTTGTACTACAGCTAAGCTGGCACTCAATGTTAAAAATCACAATATTAAATTAAATACATAATAGAACTGTCATTTATATCTTTACTGCCAATTGCTTATAGTGTTATTTTCAATAATTTAAATAAGAGTTTTCTTGTGGAGTCTTTAGATTTTTATATAAAACTTAAAACCAGTCTCTGATACATACCTAATATGTAAACTTAGAAAAGTTATTTAATCTCTATAAGCCATAGTTTCCTCATCTAGAATACGGCTATAATAAAAATTACCTCATGTGCCAGTGTAAGCTTAATGAGATTGTGCATATACTGTGCTTAGCAGAGTCCCTGCCATACAGAAGTTTTTGATAAGTGACAACAAACTATAGCTCAATTTTTTACCTTCCTTACAACCCCAGTTATCCATGTACACGTATCAAAATGTGGTTCGATGTGTTAGTAAATATCTCTGATCTTAATAACTGCTTTCACTTTCAAAAATGTCCCAGTCTGGTTGATAAATTATATGGTCACTTTACTTATCAATAATAACACTAATATATGAAACAGAAAAAAATGGGATATTCTTTTCAAGTTCATAAGATACTTCTCTCATCAAATTTCTGAGATAAAATATGATAATTAAAGATTGTCCATTATATATAATATGTATTTCACATGTAAATTATACAATCGTTGTAAGGTTCAACTCAATAGCATCTTTCAATAGTAATCAAAAATGAGAATGTCATTTTAAAGTATAAATTTTAGAACAATAAAATAAATTCTTTGAAATTTGTGTTTACTGTCACAAACTTTTAAGAAGGTTAAATCAACTAGTTTTATTTTTCTCATCAAAGAACATCACACTATGTGGAGAAAAAAAAGATCACTAGGGAGACGTATAATTGTATCCAGGTATTTCTGTCCTCATCCTTCCTAAACAGCTCACTGTGTTTCTTTGAAGCACATCTCAGGTTACCAGGATACAAAAATATAAAATTAACTTTTTTAATTATAATGCAGCCCTGTGTGAACACTAAAATATTATGAATTGACTTTCATTTAAAATAGACTGTATATTTTGAAAGATTTAATTAACAATTTCTTACTTTTAAAAAACAGGCATATTATCCACTAGAATTACACTGATTGGACAGAGAAAATTAAAGTTTTACCTGTGCATTTTTAAATAACCTATCTGTAATGTCTAATCACCTCAGACAAAGATATTATGTTTCAACAAAGTTGTACTTAGCGATGGCTCTGCAATGCTAGTGTTAGTAATTAGGACCCAATCTTCCAACCATTATGCACACAACTGCCAGCGACCCAGAAAACTCCTGCTGACATTGGAGGAGCATAATGAATGCATAATGGCCCATTTCCAATCTATCCCCTTTTCAGAGTCTATGTATCTCTTCTTTACACAGAACTTGCCTCCATCTAAATGGAAACATCAAGTGCTAAAATATATGCAGCAAGGCTAAAGAGAATAAATATATAAGTAGACACTCTAAAAGATTAATGCTATTCAAATGGTTCTAGAAGGAGATTTTTTAGTGTGAGTGGCATTAAAGGATCTCTACTACATTCCAATCTCCCTACTGGTCTTTAATTTTTCTTAATCTTTAAAAGAAATCTGCTATGGTGAAGCAAATCCTCTCATTGCTTCTCAAACACATCATAGTCATTTTTGCCCTCATTCACTTACATCCAATGTTCTCTCCAAAAGAAGTACATTCATCCACAAATTCTGTACATCAATTTTGCATGTTCTACTCATCTATAACATATTTTATGTCTTTCCTGATTCATATTATCAGTCATGTCTTTCACTAACCATTTCTTCAGCCACATGACAGGCTTAGCTCTTCTATTTCTATTTCTGACAATACTATCTATTGCCTGATACAGTCTCAGAGCTTCTGTTTACATTTGTGGTTACATGTGTGCTTAAAAAGACACAACTGTGGCAGAGACTGCTTACCTTTACATCACACTCATTTCCTCTGTTTCCTAGGCCTAAGATGTACTACATCTTTCAGGCTTCCTTGAAGTTAAGTTTGGCCATATGATTGAGTCATATCAATTAAATATGAATAGAAGCGATGTGTAACATTTTGATTTAACCCATAAAGAAACTTCTTATATGAAATTCTCTATGCTCCCTTTTCACATTCCCCGACTTGAGTCAGACAATCACATCAATCTTAGAAAGTAGTAATTGAAGCTGGTGGAACCACAGATTGATTCATTTTGTGACAAAAAGCACTTCATAATCAGAAATACTTGCTTTGGACTGTTAAGTGAGTGTACAATAAATGTTAATCCACTGGTATTTGTGTCAACAGTTGGTATTGCCCAAACTAATATAGAAATTGGCACCAGACTTGTTATTGTATGGTAGATAGCAAAGCAATTGACATTGAAGGCTGAAAAGATAGAGACCTGTGTTACAATGGAAAATTAGATAAGGAAACTGTCACCTAAGATAATCTGGAATGCAAATTGCATGCCTACTTAACCTGTAGCTCTAGGGAGAGTGGCTGCAAAAAGTTACAGTGAGGATTATTTTTTCATTTTGCTTTTTGCAAAGTATAACAGTAAAGACATGTTTGTTCTAAGGGCAGAATTAGGCAATTTGAAGGAAAATTGAAAGGGTGTAGACAAGGTCTTGAAGGATTAGAAAATTAGAAAATCCAACTGCTTTTAGACCTCAAGTAATGTAAAATTGAAGATTATTTTGAAGAACTAAAGCTCATTTTGATTGCTCAGTTAAGCAAAGTGTCTCAACCGTCAACAAATCCAATTGAGAGCACTTTCTTTCTATGTAAGGTTATTTGTATTCCAGATGGCCTAAAGACAGTTCACCAAACTGAGAAAGAGTGAAAAGAAGTACTGAATCTCCCTCACAAACTCCTCAAGGAAAACATATTAATCATTCAAAAGTGAGTTTATTAAACTTATAGTATTTAGAACGGTGAAAATTAGTAAATGATAAGAAGGTTCTAGAGCCTGGGTTGAGTGATTTTTAAGGCAGAAATTGTAAAGCAAGAGTATGGTTCAGAATGATCAAATTATAACATGCTAGCTTTGGGTGTTGTGGACCCAGTGAGGCAATGGCCTTGAAGCAGGCTTGTTAAGCAAGTTGTTGCTTGTAATAAGCATATTAGTTGCTTTTTCATCTTATATTCCAGGAAAAGATACTTCCCTGAGCAAACAACTGTTTAAATAGGGACAGGGATATATGACTAGCCTTACTGTCAACTCATAGAAAACACACTGTTCACAGGGCAGGAACGTATGGTCTAGCATACTTTATTTAACACAGGCACAAGAAATTATGTTGGTTTCAGTTATCCGTTTCCACTTTGTGTCATTATTCCACCTATTTTAGAAGATAGATTGTTATTGAGAATGATGATTAATTCAAATGTGCATTACTATTTGATGAGTAACAGTCATGTATTAAGTTTCCTTGTTAAAAAAAAAATGGAGAGAGGCTTCAGGATAAACTAACCCTGTCCGCCCTTTAATTTTAGACTTCTGGCCTCTGGCCTCCAGAACCATGAGAAAATAAATTATTGTTGGCTAAGTTAAAAAGAAATCCTTGTTAGATGGTCATTTATTGGAGCATTTGATGGAAAAGTGGGTACATAACAGCATTTAAGAATCTGAAGATAACACATTTGAGCACAGCAGCACAGGCAAATGCTAAGGAAAGTACTAGGATCAGACTTTGAGATCCACTTCTAAACGCAGACTAAAGCATACTCGAAGCAAAAGAACAGACACAATTATCAATGTGAAGAGACGGTGGTACATAATTTTCTTATTTATCTGATGTTTTTAGAAATATTAAAGGTTCCAGAAAATTCTGTAGTGTTAAAAAGAACAATATTATGTCTGAGACTGCTCTGTTTTGAATCATCACCAACCTGGTCTCATGAATTTGTTGGGCAAGAAAATCTATGCCCTTAGATTTTAAGGCATTTTAACAATGCTTTAAGACTACGTTATAGTTATACAAACTATAACATAGAGCACATGTTTCCACTTTACAAACATATTGTAAAGCAAGAAATGAGATGCTTGAGGACAGAAGAAAGAGGTCCTAAATTCCCTTTTAGAATCTAAGTTTTGGGGGCTCAAATTGAAACATGGTTTTTCTTCTTTTTGAATTAAATTATCTAAAGATTTATTTTGTTTTTTGAAAGCGGAAAAATGTTCAAAATGGAACCTAGGTGATATCAGGTACAACCCTGAATATAAGCCTAAGTTACTGAAATAACAAGACCCTGTTCAGTTTGTTAGTAATAATGAGAAAATTTTTCATGCAAAAATCCAAACCAATTTGTTGGGAGTATGCCAATGTTCTCTTTTCAGACAAAATACCCTCCAAGGTTGTCTAGTTATTTTATACACTTTTAGCGCCACTAAGTCAGAGTGGATTAGAGTCAGGAGGCAAGATTTAAATTAAAGAGACCATCAGTTATATCTATAGTAAAATAGCATGAATTCAAGCTTAAGAAGTTAGCCTTCTTGCAAGTCTGTTAAAATGAGATGGTGTCTTAGTAAGTTTGGTTGCCATACAAAATATCATGGACTGGGTAGCTTAAATAGCAGAATCTTATTTTCTCACAATTCTGGAAGATAGAAGTTCAAGATCAGAGTGCCACCATGTCAGGTTCAGTGAAAGTTCTCTTCTTGCAGAGAGATGCCATTTTTTCTGTGAACTCATATAGCAGAGAGAGAGAGGAAGAGAGAAAGAAAGATGCATACAAACACTTTCAGGTCTCTTCTTATAAGGGAATTAATTCCATCATGATGTCCTTACCCTTAAGATCTTATCTAAACCTAATTATCTCCCAAAGGCCAATCTCCAAACACCATTCCTTGGGAGTTAGGATTTAAACATACAAATTTGGAGAAGGGACACAATTCAGTCCATAGCCGATGGCTTTCACTGGTACACCATATTTTTCTTAGTCATATTCCAAGCTCTATTTCTGTGAAAGTTTTGTTACAAAAGCTAACTACTGTGAAAAGTTCTTGGATGTTTTAACAAAAATGGAAACCTCCCATACTAGATGTTATACGTAAGTGGTTTAGATTTTTGGCTTTCTGGTCTCTTGCATGTTTGCAATCTAAGAATTTCCTTTGTAATTGAATCCAAACAACCAAGATACTGGCTAATTCACTGGAAAGAATTGGTACTAACAGAACTGAGTTTGTTTCATTTATCTTTAACAATATCACAAGCAAATTATAGCCAGACATTAGATGTATCCTAAGGAGTTGCTAGTAACGAAAAGAAAAATATTAAGAATAGGGGCTTTATGGATAGCATAGTTCAAAGATAACAAATGTATTGTTAGCAAATCCAGAACTTTAAAGCAGATAAATAAAACAGATAGAGAAAAAACAGCAAGTGCATGCTCATTGAAACATGGTAATATGTGACTCTGCTTAACTGGATTTTATTCTGTGGGTCTAGGCAGAAGCTGTCTACTTCATGAAGTTGTCAACTAATTCCAAATACCTAAAAGCTGTCTCTTCTCAATTATCTGCTTCTGGAGGATACCTAAGAGTTATCAGCTAAAGGCCTATGGCCAGAAGACTTTAATGAGCTAAGGATGGTTTATGTTTCTTAAATTGGTAGATATAAATTAAGGATAAGCCCCATATAAACCCCTCACAGTTTTACTACATGGCTAATGATTAAGAGTAGCTGACAATCACTATAAAATACAGATTGTCAGCTACTCCATTTCATAGAGATTGGGGTTTTTCCATCCTTTGCAACCATTCCAGAAAACGAAGTCTTCACATTTTAGGTTATACAAAGGTGGTTTAGGAGACTGTTGAGGAAAGGCTGCCTATACTTGGTGAGGACAAGACTGAAAATACTGCATCAGTGCTTTGCAGTATTAGTATTATCCTGCGTGCAACAGGACAGAGTATAGAATTAAAGGGAATATTCCTCAATTCATGAATCAGACTGTTTCCAACCTATAACAAACATACTAATGAATGTGAAAAGAAGTGAATCTTATTATCATTAGGGCCAATGGAAATACCTTAGAGCACAGAAATTCAAAGGACTCTCAGAGCTTTGAAATTGTTTCATTTTCGAATCTCATTTGTTCTTTCTCTGTTTTTCAAAGACTGAGGGTGTTAGAGACCATGAAGTTTCTTAATAAGTAGTGAGACCTGGAGATTTCTTAAATAAGAGTCCCAGCAAAATGGGTGCCTCATCACAAAAGCGACAATGAACAAAGATCACGTAATTTGTTCAGTACCCTCACACCTTAGCTCCATGGCTGGAAAACCTTCAATCAATCCCAGGAATAAATACTGACTAAGACATATTGAAGAAATATGGTGAGTGCTAGATAAATAAAATGCATTCATAGATTTTCAAAGCTTTGGATTGCTGGGCACAGTGAGGTAAAGGCCTTAATGAGCACACTGTGAAATGTGGCTATATTTGTTGTTTCACAGTATTATCTCTTAGGAACAAGAATGTCCTGAAGCAAGCAGCTAAGTTATTTTTGCCTGGTCTCAATATTGTTTAACACAGGAACAGGAAAGTAGGCTTGATCTCATTAAAATATAGTACAAGGCACAAAAAAGTATATTGGTTTTCATTTTCTCTTTTCCTTCTTTTGTGAGAGAAATTTGCTCTTTCACCCAGGCTGGAGTGCAGTAGTGTGATCTCAACTCACTTCAACCTCTACCTCCCTGGTTCAAGCAATTCTCCTGCTTCAACCTCCTGAGTAGCTGGGATTCCAGGTGAGCCACCATGCACAGCTAATTTTTTGTATTTTTAGTAAAAATGGGGTTTTACTATTTTGGCTAGGCTACTCTCATGGTTTCCATTTCCAAGAGCAAAGAAGAAGGAAGGAAGGAAGGGAAGGAAGGAGCAAGCCAGAGAACTATGTCTAGTAAAGAACTTTGGGAGTGGCTATTGGCATTGGAAGAGACTATAAACAAATATACCGGAAGCCTACTAAGTGTCTAAGATAAATGCATTGTTAAAGAAACTGTAAGCTGAGGTTTAAAAATCCTTTGATTTGTTCAGCCATTAGCTTACTCTTGGGCACAGTAAAATTGCGCCATCACATAGTGACTATGAAAGTTGTGAAAAGGAAGACATACTCTCCAATTCCTAATTCTGTTGTGGCCGTGGAGGATAACAGACAAGGAGGAATCTCTCATCCAGTGGAATTAAGATTCCATTGAGAACAAGGGAATTTCCTCCAGAGAACTGAATCAATAAACAAGCTTCCACTATAGGCCAGATAGAGAGTCTACACTATGCCTGCCACAAGAAGTCATTATGTTGTGAACCAGAGGTAACTGGTAAATTTCCAATATTCCATTTCAGTGGCAGGAGTTTTTAGTGTGGCTATCCTGTCTCTGTTTTACCATTATTTGTAGAGCATGTGTGGAAGCTATGGATGTGGGTGGGAAAGGCAAATAGTTTGTCCTAGTTTTTCTTTTTAGTTCATAGACCACCAAACAACATAGAGCCATATTCGGATCTAAAAAAATGGATGCTACATTCAAAGACATTCTTAACTTGAAGCTAGATGCTACCTTAGCTTTTTGTTAAGGGCGCAATATCTTGTCCCTGCATGTGAAGGGAGAAAGAAACTGTTTTTCTTCACCTGTCACATTCAGTACTATACTCAACACATAATACTTCATCTCTGGTCTTCAAAACGTGTGTAGGGTTTTCACTATATACCAGCCAAGCAATTTTCTAGCAGATACCAACTACATGTCCTATAATTCAATTGACTTGTGACACTACCTACCTGGAGAGAGCATCAGATCCTACAGGTTGAGAGCTCAGTCCTACAAGACTGTTCTTTCTTCAGATGCCAGGTCCCAGGTTGTCACCTGTGCTTCTGACTGGCCAACTATAAATCATGGTTCTTATGACTACCTCCTTGTGTTCAATTAATTTCCCAGCATGGCTCACAGAACTCAGAGAACTACTTTACTTACACTTACTCATTTATTATGAAGGATATTACAAAGAATATAAATTAACAGCCAGATGAAGAGATATACAGAGTGAGGTCTACGGGAAGGGACTTGGAGCTTCCATGACTTCTCCAGGCATGCCACTCTCCAGACATCTCCATGTGTTCAGCAATCTGGAAGCTCTCTGAACTGTCTCCTTTTGGGTTTTTATGGAGGTTTCATTACATAGGTATGATTGATTACATCACTGGTTATTTGGTGATCAATTCAACCTTCAGCCTCTCTCCCCTCTCAATTCAAGAGGTTAGGGCTGAAAGTTCCAATGTTCTAATCACATGATTGGTTTCCCTGGCAACCAGCCCCCATCCTGAAGCTATCCACAATCCCACCAAAAGTCACCTCATTAGAACATAAGATGAAATTCCAAGGAATTTAGGAGTTCTGTGTCAGAGGCTTCCGTCATTCAGAAATTGACAAAGGTCTTGGGAACTCTGTGTCAAGATCCAGGGTCAAGGATTAAATAATAGAATAATAGATTCTCCTAGCACCTCTGTTTACAAAGGTTTAGAAGCTCTGTCTCAGGAACCAGAGGCAGAGTACAAATATACACTTCTTACTAAGACCAGGCGTAATTCCTTGTCCCTGTTAAATGATATTGAGACCAAAGCAAAATCAACATAAGTACTAGCTCTACAACATACTTATTCTTGAAAGATAAGATTGTGAAACAATTATCAATAGGTATATATGTGTACACATAGAGAGAGAGACGCAGACATAGTCATGGATGATAGAAAACTACAGGGCAAAGTGTGTCAGATAAATAACTAGCCAGCTATTTATCAGACCCATTTCCTCTTCTTCCTGGGCCCACAGCTAGACTACATTTCCCAGCTTTGCCTGAGGTTAGGTGTGGCCACGTGATAGACTTCTAGTCAATGGAACATAAGCAGAACTGATGTGTACCTGGGTCATTATGTATTTCCTATATATGAGTTTCCATGCTCTCTTTTCCTCTGTGGCTTGAAGTAGACAGCCCATTAATATTTTGGAAATTATTTGGTGAAAATGGTAAAATCATAAGCTATAAGGAGCTTCAGTCCCAGCCAGAATCACTGCAGAGAGGAAAGCTACCTGCTGTCAAGAACCATAAATTGGATGGTTTTTAAAACTAAAACTAAACATTTCTTCTGTTAAGTTACAGAAAATGTTTATTGCACAGCTGGCAAGAAACCTGTAACACATCAGATAACTTCTCTTTAGGGAAGATTTGGGCTCATAGACACCTAGCTAGGGAAACAGCAAACCAAGGTGTCCTCCCTGCACTACCCTCAGTCACACCCCTTATGCTGGGTACTCTGGACCGCTATAGAGAGTGGCTCCTGCTACTTCATTTGCCACTCCTTTTCAGTTAGACTGAGCCTAGAGGGCAGGAATTGTATTTTAGACTTCTTTTTGTAGTCTGCCCAGTAAAGCATAAGGTGGCCACTCAACAATGGCCATTGAATTCAATTTAATTTCTCAATTCTTATATTCAAACACAAACTGATTGTCTTTACTACCTTGACACCTCTCTAACTTCTTTTCTAGAAAAAAAAAAAAAAACTGTGCCTCACTGAAGTCTTTCTACTATGGAGGGCAACATAAATTCAAGTAAACTTCTAACGAAGAAGAAAGAAAATCCTACAAGGAAAACAAGACTGTTCAAATGACAGGTCAGTACTAAGCTGTGGAAATCCTCCAAGCCATTAAAAAAAAATTCTTAACTTTTATGTATTCTGTAAATAGGTGTCAGTCTCAGGTCAGAATACTCTGTTTACCTTGTCCTAAAAGGGAATGTTCATGGGAATTTGTATGTGGCCACAGAGAATTATTTATACAAATGAATAAAAAAACCGATAATCACCTAAATGTAGTTCAAAAAAAAAGCCTAGGTCTTTTTTATTTAATATATATGCCATTATTTCATACGTAGATATATTGTGAAAAATTGGCACATTAAAAGGTACCAAGCAGAATCCCAAATTCATGCCAGATAACTGGCTCTGGACTAGTTTTAATGATAGGAAAATCTAGCAAAAACACATCTGTGATTAGCTAACCATTTCTATAAAAGCAATGATGCCTCTACAGTCAGCCAGAATGTGTTTCCATTTTTTGTAGTCTAGTAGCAGCCGAAGATCCAAAAAAGCAAAACTATTTTTATCACATTTTAGCCTACTTCTGCCTTGTTTATCAACCAGAGAATTTAAACTAACCACGCCTTCTGTCAGTGTTCTGAGGAAGACAGTCCAGAATTCTCAGTGACTTTCTGTGCTTCTAACTTTGCCACATTAGCCAAGAATAATTAGCAATGGTCTGAAAGGAATTGAATTTTTTTTTTCTTAGGCAACAATTCACACTTCAGCATTTATGCAAATCTGGGTAATTTAAATGTATGAGATGATTAAGAAAGAATCTTCTCTTTAATTCCCCAAGAGTGTGCATGTTCTTTTCTCCTTATGCAAATTTCTAGGGTAGCCTGTTCTTTTATTCTTTTCTTAGAGCACCACACTGCTTGAAAATAAAACATTGTAAACATACACAATGGCATCAGAATCGTGTCTATGGCTTCATATTAGACTATGTAAACACCCACCAAGAGCGGTATCCTAAGTATTTTTGAACTGTGATATGCTTACATGGAAAATGGTGATGGAGAAAAATATAAAGGCAGATATCTATGGAAACTCTTTAGGGTAATTTGTCAGTTCTGATAAATGTAGTGCCTCCATCTAAACTCTTAAGTGCTTTGCTGCTTTGTGCCCTTGCATCAATTAACATTTAATTTGACTTTTTAACAACATCACTTATCACTAGTTTTTTCATGCCTATGAAGCTCACAAATGTTAGCTTTTCAAAGCTGACAGTTTATGATTACTTATAACCAACACCATTTCAGGGTAATACAGTAAGAGATTAATGGACCACGGGGATGATGCAGCCACAGGGCTTGCTGTAAATAGAGAGACGAACTAAAATCCTGATGAATGCCTCTTGAATAAAGGTATTTGAAAACCAGCTAAACCAATATGAAGAGGAAAAACTTTATCCTAATTATATGAACAGTGCATCTTCTTTTTTTTGAGATGAAGTATTGCTCTGTCTCCCAGGCTGGAATGCAGTGACGCAATGTTGGCTTCCTGCAACCTCCGCCTCCCGGGTTTAAGCAATTCTGTCACAGCCTCCCACATAGCTGGGACTACAGATGCCTGCCACTACATCTGGCTAATTTGTGACAAGGTTTCACCATATTGGCCAGGCTGGTCTCGAGCTCCTGACCTTGTAATCCGCCCACCGTGGACTCCCAAAGTGCTGGGATTACAGGAGTGAGCCATCACACCCGGCCTGAACACTTCTTCTAACTGTACACTTCAGAAGTTATTTAAGGTTTGTGTCTCTGTGTGTATATATATATATATATATATATATATATATATATATATATACACACAGACACACAAAGGCCTTATATTTATAAATATATGTATTTATATATATGTAACATCTGGTATTGGAAGTGAAATGAAAAATGTGTCAGGGAAAAGTCATTTAACAGCATGAAAAAAACAATAATTTTAGACTTAATAGAACAGCATAACTATTTTGTTGCAGAAGAAAGCAATAGATTAGAAATTTTAAATTTTACATATATATCTATTTTATATTTGTGTGTGTGTGTGTGTGTGTGTGTTTAGGAAACACATTGAGGTATCCACTGTATTAATTTGAAATATAATTGCAGTAGTGAATCAGCTAATGCCTGAGAAGAGTCATTTACCCATTATTTTAAGAATACTCACAGCATTTTATCTTTTTAAAGGTCCCTCCATTTACAGTTCTCCTTCATAACTGATTAAAATAAATTTTCAAAAAATAAAATGCTAGTTGAACCAAGAGGACCATTCAGCACTGGTTCTAATTCCTCCTGAACTAGGTCTTTAGCTACCCAGCTTCTATCTTCCTCCGTGCTATTGAGGGACTCTTTCTGGGTCTGCAAGGGGTGGGGTTTCAAAGGCAGGAATTTCCTGGCTCCACCCCTCCATCCAGGAACATAACGTTATTTGTCTGGGTTTCTTGCATGCAGGCTAGGTGGAAAAATCCAGGTGTGCTCCTTTGTCCAAAAAGCCCTCCAAAAGCTCTGGGAGGAGGGGGTTCTTTCACTCAGAGTTGTAAACCAAGTAGCCAATCCGGTATCAGATTCAAAGATAGTAGCTCTCACTCAAGCTCTAAAATTAGGAAAAGGAAAGAAAACAAACATATACACAGATTCCAAATATGCTCACCTGGTTCTGCATGCCCATGCTGCCACATGGAAGGAAAGAGAGTTCCTAACCTCAGCAGGAACTCCAATTGAATATCATAAGAAAATTTTAGACTTGTCACAAGCTGTCCAAGAACCCAAAGAGGTAGCAATCTTACACTGCCCTGGTCACCAGAAAGGAGATGAGAAGGAAGCGGAGGGCAATTGCTGAGCTGACCTAGAGGCAAAAAGGGCAGCTAGACAAAAATTTATAGAAGGACCATTTTCGGTTATTCTGTGTATCCCACTGGCAGTTAACATGGTGGGACTTGACTTGTGGATTCATCACATTCAGCTGAAGCCTTTGACTCCTCCTGAAGCAACTTATAGGCCCTCCACTCCACAGCCTGAAGTTCCAGGAGATGACCCTTCATACACCTGTGAGACATTAGATGATCTGCGTTTGCTCTTCTGATGAGATCCCCCGGAAAGTAACTACTGATGAGTCTAACCTACATCCTGGCATTAACAGGACTATCACTCTTTACTATCTGTGACTGGACTCCATGCAGTTGCCCCTATGAATTGGCCTAAAAGCCCTCCTTCTCTCCTTTCTACTGCCCCCGACTCATGACAATTGACACTGACTCTCAGGTGCAGAGTTTTCTCTTGCCACATTAGACTGGAACTCCAGTTATTCCTTTCACAGTAGGGGGGTGCAGAATATAGTAGAACTTGGTACTAGCATTGGAAGAATTACTACCTCTACTCAGTTTTAGTATAAGCTATCTCAGGAAATAAATGATAACATGAAAAAAGTTGCTAATTCGCTCTGCAAAGGCAGCTTAACTCCTTAGTTGTCATGACTTTTCAAAATGGGCTCTGGATCTGCTAACAGCAGAGAAAGGAGGAACGTGTCTCTTTTTAAAAAAAAAAAAATGCTGCTATTTTATAAACTAATTGGGTATTGTCTTAAAGTTAAAGAACTCAGGGATCAATCAAATGCAGGCCTAAAGACCTTCAAAAAGAAACATGATCATGGAGCTTGTTTATAAATGGCTGTCCTAGCTCTACCCTCTTCTAGGCCTGTTTTTAACCATTCTATTATTGCTGGCCTTCGGGACTCTCATCTTTAACCTTCTTGTCAAATTTGTTTCTTCTAGAATTAAAGCCATAAGGCAACAAATGGTCCTGCAAATGGAATCCTGGGTGTCCTTGGCTCATGACTGCTATCGTGGACCTCTGGATCAACCTGCACCCCTGGAAGACTCCCCTCTGGAGGAAACCTCAACTGCAGAGCCCCTTCTAAGCCCCAATTCAGCAGGAAGTAGTTAAAGAGCGATTGACGCCCGTATCCCAACAGCAGTTGGACTTCCCTGTTCAGAGGAAGGACTGAGGGACTTTTCCTGGGTCTGCAAGAGGCGAGGTTTCAAAGGCAGGAGTTTTTCAGCTCCACCCCTCCATCCAGGAACGTAGAGTTCTTTGTCTGGGTTTCCCACGTGCACGGGCTAGGTGGAAAAATACAGGTGGGCTTTTTTTTTTTTTTTTGGTCCAACACGCCCACCTTTAAAAGCTCTGGGAGGAGGGAGCTCTCTAACTCAGAGTTGTGTACCAAGTAGCCAATCTGATATCAGATTCAAAGATCAATCACTCCAGAGGAAGTTTGAAAGAACTCCTCTCATTGGATGAGGACATGAATGGGGAGGGAATAACTCAAGTGTTAAAATCCTGCTGCTCCCTCCTTATATGGATTCCTTCTCTGGATCGCCTCCCATGGCAGCATGGGAGCTCTGTCTTGCTCTCTCTCTCTCTCTCTCTCTCTGCCTAATAAATCACTCGCTGCAAAACTCTTTGGGTCCACAATATTTATTCTAATGGAAAACTCACTGGGCCTCCAAGGCCCCTTTCCCCATTCTTCAAGGTAAAACAGGCCAAGAACCTTTTCAAATCAGGGAATTGGGAGCCTCTTCAGGACGTCCCTCCACACCCCCCTGGTTATACTATCTTTCCAAATCAGATAAGAGGAATAAACTGCCATACCCAGAGGCATGTTATAGTTCTACACCAGCACAAAGTTCTTCTCATGGTTTATTGTAAGTCTCTATCCAAGGATTGATTGCTGAGAATGTGATGTTCACTAATTTCACCCTCATGGATAGTTCCTCCAAAGAATCAAGGCTGTGTCCAGTCTCACACTGCAAACAGATCTCTGAAGAGGTGAAAATCAAAGCATATTACTGATAATCCAAGATAAATCATGTTGAACATCTTTCAAAGATGATGTCCTTTCGGAGCAAGTGTTTTAGCCCAATAGGTTTCTCACTGATATTTAAAAATTCAATAACTTCATTGAATAGGCTATATATTCAATTTTACCCATAACATTTTCAATCACACTCTTATATTTTATCAAAAAGAGCTTAAATTTTGAAAAGTTTCAAAACTTAAAAAAGATTTTGACTTTTCAGGCTATCTGCCCTTTATAGTATATTAAGTGGAGAATGACCACAGTTTCTGTCAAAATTCAATTTATCACACTGGGAAGGAGTTCCTTTCCATTATTTAAAAAAAAAAAAAAAAAAAAAAAAGAATGAAAATCTAACATCCACTTGAGTTCTTCAAGAATGCAGAGTTGAATGCAGAGTTAATTTGAATTTGGACTGCATATGCCTCAAAGATATTTCTTTGAATTGATGACCATTTTAAAAAGAGAGATTTGTACTGCTATTTGGATATCACACAGCACACATACATATATTTATATGTATATATGCACACATACACACACATATATACACATACACTTTACACTGCGTTACTTTACAGGAAATCAATAAGGTTCCTATCACCACATGTTCCAATTATTTTATCCTTCCAAATCCATCCAATTAATATTAGCTTTTCAGTACCTTTTCATTGCTTCTCTCTCAAGGACTTCCAGAACTTTTTATCTGTTGTCTCTTTGTACATGTTAATATGTAACATAATTATATGTTTAGAGATTTTCTTTCCATTACTAGCTTGTAAGTTCCTTTTTATCAGGACCAATAATAGTATTGTTTTGTTCATAGCAATTGATCAATGCACTTTTGTTAAATGAAAGAGAAAATAAATGATTGGATACCCAAATTAATGTCTGACTGAATAAACAGCCTAAATGAGAGTATTAAAGCTCAAAAAGTCCATATACTAAGGAAAAAGTTATTAAATATGTCAAAAAGCATGGTTTGATTTAAATGGTCTAAATAGGTTTTCTTTAATAGTACCAATATATAATATTTCAAAAGATAAAAGCAACAAAAATAGTTATTTTCAAACTAGACATGTGTTGAATGTCTATTATCAGCCAGGCACTATGCTGCAGTAAAGGATTTAAAGATAAGTAAGACAAATCTCCTCACCATCAAGGATTATCCTTCAGTTAGGAAGCAAGACAAGCTGTGTGATTGATTAAGCCCTCTCCCAATGGGACAACACCCCCACCACCACTCCTACCAAAAATAAAGTCAAACTACAGTTTAGAAAAACTGGCGAAAGTACCATCCAAAGATGAAAAGAGTACAGAATTTTTGAAAGCCATGTTGCAAATATGGAAAAACCCAAAGGAAGCAATAATCTTAAATAGAAGGGCTTCCTGGTATAGCAGTTAAGAGCCCAAATGCTGGTAACACACTGAGTTCAAAGTCTTCCTTTTTCACTTGTTAACTATGTTACTTGAGCAAATTTTTACACTCATTTTGCTTTCTGTTTCTCAAACCTAAAAAGTTACAATAATACTCGATCTAACTAAGGAGCACTTAGGATGATCTATAACAGTAAATACTTAACTATGAAGCCTCACAAATAGTAAATTCTGACATAGTAATCAGTGATCATTATTTTTATTTATTAGTATTTTATTATAACAATTTTGGACGGAAGGGAGTCTCTCCCACAAGAAAAAATTCCCCACACAAACACACTAGACTTGCCCCTGAATTGAAATAATAGTCTAGAAAAGAAACAGATATGTCATTTAACTAGTAAAAAAGCCTATAGAAAAACTAATTCACTGCTCTCAGATAAACTAATTCCAGTTGACCATAAAATAAAGCCATCTATATAAAAGTGGAAATCTGACTTAGGAGACTTCTGAATGGACATAGAGCTAGAGAGGGAATGTGTTAGTCTGTTCTACATTGCTTTAAATGTCCTTATATAACTGAGGCTGCATAGTTTATGAAGAAAAGAAGTGTATTTGGCTCACAGTTCTGCAAGCTGTACAAGCATGGGACCAGCATTTGCTTGGCTCCCAGTAAAGCCTCAAGGAGCTTATAATCATGGTAGAAGGCAAAGGGCAAACTGGCATACCGCATGGTGAAAGGGAGCAAGAGGAGAGGAGTAGGTGCCAGGCTCCTTTAAAGAACCAACTCTCAAACAAACTAAAAGATTAAGAACTGTATTAGTCCATTTTCATACTGCTATAAAGAACTGTCTGAGACTGGGTAATTCATTAAAAAGAAAAAGTTTAGTTGACTCACAGTTCAGCATAGCTGAGAGATCTCAGGAAACTTAAAATCACGGCGGAAGGCAAAGGGGAAGTAAGGTACCCTCTTCACAATGCAATGGGAAGGAGAAGTGAGTGAGCAAGGGAAATGTCAGACGCTTATAAAACCATCAGATCTTGTGAGAATTCACTGGTTATCACCAGAACAGCATGAGAGAAACTGCCCCTCTGATCTAATCACTTCTTATTGGATCCCTCCAATGACAGGTGCGTATGATGTAGGTTAAAATTCAAGATGAGATTTGGGTGGGAAGAACTCAATACCATGGGGAGGGCATCAAGCCATTCTTGAGGGATCCACTTCCATGAACCAAACAGCCCCCACTAGGCCCACCTCCAATAGTGAAGATCACATTTCAACATGAGACTTGGAGAGGACAAAACATCCAAACCATATCAGGAGCGCTAATGCCCAGGTATCTGACACTGGTTGTCGTCTCTAGAAGGCATGTTACCTTCATGCAATAATGCAGTGATTGAAAGCTCATATGTCAAAAGGGCTTGACCAATAAACATGAGTGAAATGAGTAGGCTTTAAATGATGGGAGTGCTGGAGACTATGACAAACAGGAGCACATGCCACGTGTAAAGGTCAGACTTAACTTAGTTCTAGAAAGTTATTTCCATGCAAAGACATTTACTAGTTTTTCATATTTTTCAAGAAAAAAATAAAATCTCTAATTTCATATAAAATTTTCCAATTTTCACATCAGTCAGCGGTTTGTGACCTCTGAAGGAAAATGGACTATGCCACAAGAATTAGCCGATGCTTCTTACTCATCTAGTCTTCTTTTGTTCCCAAAAGAATAAGATTCTCACTCAGGCTTAAGAAAGATGCACAAGCTACTATTAGTACTGAGCAAAATTCTCATCTATATAAACAAACAAACAAGAAGCACAAAACATTTGAAGAGAAACAACAGGAGATACCAAACCCTATCAAGGGAAAAGGTAACTTCTGATGAAACTTTATTATTTCTGAAAAAGAAAATCTTCAATACGTATAATTACTTAAATGGACTAACATATAATTAATATAGCCAAAGGTTTAGAGTATTACAAAGAATCAAAATAAGAAGTAAATGGAGGATGAGAAGGTGAAAAAAAGATGAAAATAGGAGAAGGAGGAAAATGAGAAGAGGCAGCTATGAAAAGGAAACAATGAGAATATTTGGAAATTATTTATCTTATTTTCAAAGTCAAGAGATCAACAGATAGACTAGTTAAAAATATCTAAGTTGAAGATAAATTGCTTGAGCTGGAAAAACAAACTCAGGGATAATCAAACACAATACAAAAGAGATAAAAAGTTGAAAAATCTGTGAGAAAATATTAAAGGTAGAGAATGCTAAGAAATCAGCAGTAAAACTAATAAGGGCTTCAGAGGAAGAGGAAAGAGAAAAGACAGGGGAAGAAATTGACTACTGAAGAAAATTTTCCCGAGCTAAAAGACGTTAAATTTCAGATGGAAAGAACCCTGTACAGAATTAAGTGAAAAGAGCTTACCTAGACATATCCTGGTGAAATTTCTGAATTTCAAAGATAAAGATAAGATGCTAGCACAATTGAGAAAGACAAAACATATTTTTCTATAATTAGTATCATATTTATTAAATGATACTAAAAAAAAACAGAAGTATGTCATTAAAACTCAATTGTCAGGAAAGATTAAAGACAGTTTTAGAAAGTTTTTGATATCTAAACCATTCTCAAATAACTTTTTGAGAATGTATTCAACATTTTACTTCACAAAAATAAAAACTAAATGCAAGAAAAAGACATGATTCAAGAATATAGTCATGCACCTTATAAAAATAATAATATAGATCCAAATGTTTGCTTTTTGAACACATGGAATGTAAAAGTACAAATAGATCTGCCTAAAATTTAAGATAAATCTCTAGGAAGAAAAAATAATAAGAGGCAGAGAAGGAGGAGAAAATTAAGCTTAACTAAAGGATAACACCAAAAAAGATGGCAGAAATGAATTCAGAGCAACCAATAAATATAAAAAATGTGAATGGGTTAGAATACACCACAAAAATAGAAACTGTCACATTGAATTCAAAACTACTAATCCAGCTATAGACTGATAATGAGCTAGATAAAACTAAATGACATAGATTAAAAATTAGAAAATATATAGAGAGAGATACATATAGATAGATATAGATGATATAGATATCTATATATAATGAGGTATAGATCTCTCTATATATAAGGTTATATATATAATATATAAGGCTATACATAAGACTATATATGTAATATATACAATCTAGATGGATAGCTTGATCAATCTTCAGACGAATCTTTACTTTTTCCCCAAAAATATAGCTATAGAAAAATAGAATTCAGTGTCTGGAAATTATTTTAAATGATAAGAGAAACAATTCACCAAAAAGGTTACCAAGAGTTACATATTTTATATACTAAAAAATTAACATCAAATTATAACACAAAATTCTAGAAGTAGACGGATACATTTACAAGTTAATATCTATAGAGACTTTGCATATGTCTCCAAGTATGGTTAGATCAAATACACAAAAATTAGGAGAAAGGAGATTTTTAAAAGTTAACTTGTAAGTTTAATATAAAATAAAAGAAAATGTTTTTTCATCACACAAAAAATGCACATTGTTTATGTAGGAATGTTCAAAGACTGCTCACAAAACATCTAATTTCCAAAAGTACAGATCATAAAAAACTATAATTTTCATCATAATGCAATAAAACTGGAAACTTACAACTAAAAGATAAACCAAAATATTTGTGCATCTGTAATTTTAAAATGCTCCTCTTGTTTCTGATCATCTGCCTTTTACATTTTTTAATTATAGAAAATGCTTAGGAGTTGGAAAAAAGTCTATTTTGGCATTGATTCTTAACAGTGGAAGAAGTTTTTTAAAAAAATTTAAACCCCAGATCCTAGACCCTGGAGCTGCAGTATTTTCAAAAACTTTCCCAGGTGATTCTAAAATGCAGTGGCTAAGCTTTCTTCAAGAAACCTCCAAACTGCTCTCCACAGTGGCTGAACTAATTTACATTCCCACCAACAGTGTATAAATGTTCTTTTCTCCCCATCCTTACCAACATCTGTTATTTTTTACTTTTCAATAATAGCCATACTGACTGGTTTAAGACTGTATCTCATTGTGGTTTTAGTTTGCATTTCTCTGACGATTGATTAATGATGTTGCACATATTTTCAAATGTTTGTTGGTCACTTGCACATCTTCTTTTGAGAAGTGTCTGCTCATGTCCTTTGCCCACTTTTTAATGCAGTTATTTTTTTTTCTTGTTGGTTTGCTTAAATTACTTATAGATTCTGGATGTTAGTCCCCTGTCAGATACCTAGTCAACAAAATTTTCTATAATACCATTCTGTAGGTTGTCTGTTTACTCTGTCAATAGTTTCTTTCATTGTGCAGAAGCTTTTTAGTTTAATTAAGTCTCAATTGTCAATTTTTGTTTCTTTTGCATTTGCTTTTGAGGTCTTAGCCATGAATTTTTTTGCCTAGACCTGTATGCCCAGAAGAGGTTTTCCTAGGTTTTCTTCTAGGATTTTTATAGTTTGAAGTTTTATATTTAAGTCTTTAATCCATTTTCAGTTCATGTAAATTAGTTCAGTCTCTGGGGAAAGCAATATGATCATTTCTTGAAGAATGAAAAATAGATCTACTATTTCAACCCAGCAATCTCACTACTATCTACTCAAAGGAAAGAAATCATTCTACAAAAAGACAGCTGTTATTAGTATGTTTATTGCAGCATTATTCACAGTAGCAAAATCATGGAATCAACCTAGGTGCCCTTCAATAGTGGATGGAATAAAGAAAATGTGATATATATACACCATAGAGTATATGCAGCCATAAAAAGGAATGAAATCATGTGCTTTGCAGCAACATGGATGCGGCTGGAGACCATTATCCTAAGTGAATTACCACAGAAACAGAAAATCAAATACTGCATCTTTTCACTTGTAAGTGAGAGCTAAACAATGGATACATATGTACATAAAACTTGAGGCAACAGATACTCAGGATTCCAAATGGGAGAAGGGAAGGAGAGGGACAAGGATTAAAAAACTACCTACTGGGTACTATTTTCACTATTTGGTTAATGGGTTCAATAGAAACCCAAACCCCAGTATTACACAATGTATTCAGGTAATAAACTTGTACATGTACTCCTCTCAATCCAAGAGAAAAAGAAAAAGCAAAGAAAATTCTGTGTATTTTGAGAAGCATTAGCTTATTCAATAGACAATAAACAATTTGCTATGTGGGATTGAAGCTCTTGGGAGAGGCCAACTACAGATCACAGATTTGGTAGATAGGAGTGGCAGGTCAGATGCTAAGGGCTGAACTCATCTGGCAGGGCCTTTTATTTGTCCAAGCATGGTGGGGTTTTTTTGCTAGGTAGAACATTACATGTCTTTAGGCATTTACGGTTTGCCACAGGCCCTATCATTTCCTGTTGCTTGCACTAATCCACTTCACATATTTAATTACCTGGCTGCCCCCTGCTGTAAAGGGTGGTTAAAATCATGACAGTGTGTCGGATAACCCAGAGGAAAATGAGAATGCCATAGGATCCTGAAAGTCCTTAGATAAATGGGCAGTGGAAGGGAACTCTGGGGAAAGAAAATCAGAACGTAAGGTAGGAGAGATAAGAGGAGAAACCAGAAAAAGGGCTGGCAAGTCTTTAGATGAAATTAATATTGATTAATGCCCATACATGCAAGTAGAAACTTTAAATTAGTCATTATTTTATAGATCTCAGTGCCACCATTGTTTTGAAGGGTTGAAAGGATAGGGTTGACAAAATTATATTGTACATATTTATGCATTACACAACAGGAATAGAAAAAGTTTGCAAAGTCATGGGTTGAGTCCATGATGAACCTTTGACTACATGCTGCACAACTCACAAATAAGATCTGTAAGTTTCTACCTTAAAATAAAGTGATTTCATAAGATGTAACTTTCTTCATCATCTTCATCTTTGCCCTCAACAGCAGTAGCCTCCTGCTGGGTTGGATCAAAAGAGAATGCTCTCAATTTCATGTCTAATTAATACCATGTTGCTTAGAGATTGATGAAGAGCATGCTCATTAGTGTTACCAGCCACCAACTAAATTTTCACACAGTTTTAGACAGCATAGAAAAGAGAATAAGTTCTGTAATGCCATTCTTGTTTGATCAAACTCTTTTTTTTTTGTAGTTTGTAATGAGAAAAATTATCAAATATCTGTAAACGCATAAACTTTCATGTAATAAATCTAGGGAGAAAACACAAATTGCAGGAAAAACATGAACTCAAATACATGGAAAATCAGTTATATACATTCTTTTTAATACCTGAATATCAGTTCCTTGAGGTCAAGAACAGGTTAGACTCATCATCATATCTATACTGCTTAGCATAATCCCTAATACATAACTAAGTTTATTCATTGTTTATTATTAATATATTTACTGTGCTAAATGAAATGTTGGCCAAAAAGTACAGCAATTGTGAACTATTGTGTCTGAATAATCAACCAATGACCAGGAAATTATATTAGAAAGGATTCTGGGGCGGAGGGCAGTGGCTCACACCTGTAATCTTAGCACTTTGGGAAGCCAAGATGGGCGGATCACAAGGTCAGGTGATAGAGACCATCCTGGCTAACACGGTGAAACCTCATCTCTACTAAAAATCCAAAAAATGAGCCAAGCATGGTGGCATACACTTGTAATCCCAACTATTCAGGAGGCTGAGGCTGGAGAATCCCTTGAACCTGGGAGGCAGGGGTTTCAGTGAGCTGAGATTGTGCCACTGCACTCCAGCCTGAGTGACAGAGTGAGATTTGGCCTCAAAAAAAAAAAAAAAAGAAAAGAAAGGATTCTGTATGTAGAGGAGACAAATATTCAGCACTCCTCATTTCACTTCCAACCTCCAGCTACCCTAGGCTTCAACCACATGGAGGTGCAAGACTCTCATTTTCATGCATTGTTACCTTCATCTGTACTATTTCTACACATTTAATCCATACCAATCACATCAGCCAATTCCTACTTGTCAAGAATAGATATGTGGGAGGGCATGTCACCCAAATCTGGCCAATGAAATATAAGGGAGCCATGCTGGAAATTTTGAGAAATATTTTCCTTCCTTGTAAGAGAGAGAGGTTGAAGAACAAAGGATTTTTTCCACTCGACACTCTTGCTGAATATAAAATTGTAATGTGCAGAGATAGTTTTTGGATTATCAGCAGCTATGTGATCAGGGGGAGCAATATCACCAATACTGCAGACAGTGGGGCAGAAACAGAGAATCGTGCCCTCGGTAATGTTACTGAGCCAGTCACTGCAGCAATGTGGAGACTACCTAACTCCAGACTTCCTGTTATACTAACAAGAACTATCCTTGTGGCTGACATTATTGTTAATCAAATATTGTTTCTTTCACTAAAACATTCCAACCCAATATCATGCACTGTGGCAAAAACATTTATTGTCACAGCCATTCTACCACTGTCTTCTTTGCCAGAAAAGAAGCACTACCACTATAAGGCTAAAATTGTCGGATTTGTTTTCTCATCTTCACTTGCTCGATAAAGTATGTAAGTCGTCCTAATCTGTCACTCCTGAGGAAAGGGTAATGGGATGTTTCTCGTTAAGATTTTCCCCTTCCTAAAAGAAATGCACAAGGAGAAGCCTCCATTCCTTTCTTGCATTTTGACATGACATGTGAAGACGTGAACTCAAAGCTACAGCAACTATTGTGATCACAGGTGGAAATCTAACAAAACTACAGAAAAGCCAACCAAGAGCCTTGATACCTTTGAGCAGTTGAACCAAAACTGGAATCACCTCTCTTGCTCTGTATTTACGGTTATGTGAACAAAATAAAAGCCTAAATAAGCCACTTTTAGTTGGGCTTTATTATTTACTATTATTATTATACTTTAAGTTCTGGGGTACATGTGCCGAACATGCAGGTTTGTTACATAGGTATACACGTATCATGGTGGTTTGCTGCAACGATCACCCCATCATCTAAATTAGGTATTTCTCCTAATGCTATCCCTCTCCTAGCTCCCCAGCCCCAACAGGCCCTGGTGTGTGATGTTCCTCTCCCTGTGTCCATGTGTTCATTGTTCAGCTCCTACTTATGAGTGAGAACATGTGGTGTTTGGTTTTCTATTCTTGTGTCAGTTTGCTGATAATGATGGCTTCCAGCTTCATCCATGTCCCTGCAAAGGAAATGAACTCATCCTTTTTTATGGCTGCATAGTATTCCATG